>PVJO010026402.1:0-21219 GCA_004026905.1 Hystrix cristata
AAGATGCAGCAACAATATAGCCCAAAGCCACCTCCGGTATCTATGCTGGGCGGCCGTGAGGAAAACCGTCAGGAACACCATTCTGCATCGTCATGTTGGTGTGACAGGATATTTCTGGCAGGCTGAGCTATTGCTCGGAGGTTGTAAACAACATCACATTTCTCCTTTTTCTGTCCACCCACTCCAATCTGCTTGACTTGCTGGGCTCTTGGGCGTTTTGGCTTTGCAAATGACAGGGGTGAAAAGAGTTTTGCTAGAGAGAGACTGGAAAAAAAGGCAAAGGTGAAGAGGAGATAGATGGCTACCTAATCACCTGAGCTGGTTCTGAGCTCCTCAGGAGAAGAAGGTTAGAGCCTTGCATGGCTTTGGCATAAGCAGACCGGCTCTGGGGTCAGAGTGACCGAGTGTGGAGAAGAGCTGGAAGAAGAGTTCATTCTCCACAGCAGCGGTCGCTCCTCCAACAGTCAGGGATCACACCGAGGTAGCATCAGTGGTGGGGACACCGGTGTCTCACGACTGGAGTGGTCATAGCTTGGTAGACACTGTGTGGACAGGGAAGCACACGGCAGCAGAGACAGATGCTCAGTGACAGGCTGATTGGTGGGCCCAACGTGGGCCCAAGGTGACCTCAGATTCAAATTCAAATACAGATTCTTTAATAACAATATCATATTTGAGTTGAAAAAAGTAAATCTTGGTTGTGATATTGTACTATAGGTATGCAAGACACTGGACCTTTGGAGACATCTAATCAAGCTAAAGCACATCGCAAAGAAAGAGAAAAGAAGGGAGGCCTTGTTCTAGAGTCACACACTAGAGAGACCTGTATTTATGTGGGCGGCGGTCCATCTCAGTTCTCTACCCCCCCATACCTGGACTGCTGCAGTAGGCCCCTCTTCCTATAGGCTCCAGGATATCCCCAAATAGCATTTCTTCAAACATTTTCCTGCCTGTGGGCAATGCACAATGTGATCACAGTCACTAGGGAGGGCTGAACAACCATTCCCATTTTCCCAGGACTGTCCTGATTTTAGCATTAAAGGTTCCGTGTACTGGGAAACTCCTCAGCATTAGCAAACTGAAAAGGTCTGTCACCCTGCTGACCATCGACTTTGAAGCAGGACTGGTACAAAGAGGAGTAAGGATGTATTTTCTTTCTTAAATTATGTGCTCCAACCCAGAGAAGAACCATTAGCAGTTACTATTTTTACACTAAGGAGCAATGAAATTTAGTTGCTTACTTGGATAGGCAGCTTGGTTGCTATGGCAACCGTGAGTGGCAAACAGGGTTGTGCAAACATAAATTCAACAAATGGTTCGGTGCTGCTTCATACATTTAAGTTTTAATATTTGCTGCCATGGGTTGAGGCTCTTGCATTGTAAAATCACATTATAGCACTCTAACATAATTATTTACCTTTCAGGGTAGTAATATTAACATATTTGGAAACTGACTAGTTTTTTTGTTTGTTTCTTTGTTTGTTTTTAGCTGGGGATTGAACTCGGAGCCTTATGCTTGCAAGGCAAGCACTCTAACTGCTGAGCTAAATCCCCAGCCCTAGTTATCTTATTTACAACTGTTATTTGTTTTAAACATTTTTTCTTTGAGAGGATTTTTAAGGCATCAATTTAACTGTGGGTACATAAATTGTAAACTCCCTGAAGACAGCATGTTCAAGCAATTACTAAATTCCTGATGTACTGGAAATATCTCCAGTATGTATCCACAGTTACAAGGAATCATCTGCGTGCTTCCAGGGGCTGAATTAAGACTGTCATGTTGTTTAAAAAAAAAAAAAAAAGACTGTGAGATGTTATTTATTTATGTAGATCTTATCTTGCCCCAGAAGGGGTTTAAAGGAGACTTAAAATACGGGATAAACAAGCAAGACAGAAATGACATAAAATATGAATAGGAAAGTAAAATGGTACCAGGAGTAAAGTTAATATTTTAAAAACACGTATGTGCTTAGAAGTTGCATTTCTTTGCAATATTCTAAGTCTGGGTAGCATATGTGTTTGTGACCCATCTAACAGGAAATTCAAAGAGAAAATCATACTTTATTTAAAAAAATTCACTAACCATATGGTAAAAACAAACCCGTTACACATAAACATATGGACAGAGAAACGAGTTATCATAAAATCTTCACAGAAAGGACATTATTCAAATCAGTAACCTTAAACACCTCACCTAAGACTACTGTGTGGATGAGGAAGATTGCACGATTATTTAAAAAGCAAACTATATAGTCATATAAAAAGAAGATAAATAGGCAGCTCAAAAAAGTGCAAAATAATGATCTTAATTAAATAATTAAAACCAAAGTAATAAATAATTCTTCGTTATACTCTCCATACTCTCCAGATATTTTCTAGATGTGACTTTTTTTTTCTTGGTCCTGGGGCTCAAACTCAGGGGCTTGCTCTTGCTAGGCAAGCGCTCTACTACTAAGCTGAACCCCCAACCCCATAATATTGACTTGTAAGACAAAAAAGGACAAGGCAATAGACATTAACCAACATGGCTTTGAAAGAAATTATGAAAAGAATTTTATCTTTCTCTTTTAAAACAATGTGTAAAAGATTGGTATCCATGTTTCCTCCAAACACCCTGTTTAACACAGTGCACAATAATACATACCAATCAAAGCAATAATTCACACAGGCCTTTGTAATTTACACAGGGATTTTGCACTTAATACTTTTTTCTATCCTCTTGTGACATAATCATACAAGACTGACAGCTAACATGAAGTGACTTTTCCAACCTGCAAGGTGACCTCAGATTCAAATTCAAATACAGATTCTTTAATAACAATATCATATTTGAGTTGAAAAAAGTAAATCTTGGTTGTGATATTGTACTATAGGTATGCAAGACACTGCCATTGGGGAAGACTGAGTGATGGGTACACAGGACTTCTCTATACTATTTCTGGCAAATGCATGTGAATTTGCAATTACCTCAAAAATTTAAGTTTTAAAACAGTAGTCTTTCCACTGTATTTGACAATGGTTTTTCCTTTATCAGGTTATGGGGGATCAGAGAGCCTCGCTGGTTTCCAATGTGATCTTCACATGCTTTAAGAGACAAATGGGATATTATGACAGCAAAAATATTGCAAAACAAGATTTTATGAAAAGGAAAATAAGAGTAAAGGTGAAATATGAAGTAGGTATGAATAAATTCTTTGCATTAAATCCAGAGGAAATTCATTTGAATTCAAGAATGATAAGGAAATCTTTCTAGTCATCTTTTTTATGATGAGCCTAAATATTTTAGGTGGTGCAAGAATCCCATCTGTGTTCACCTGGTTGGAAGCATGGCCTCAGCAGGTGGCCTCTTTTCGTTCCTTTGTAGCTCTACAGAATGACTGAAATCATGTAGGGAAACAAAATGATATCCAAATGCTGGTTCTATCCTTTCCTTGAGGTACAACTTGGGCAAATCATATAACCTCCCTGGGCCTCTGTTTCCTCCATTACAAATAACGACACAGGGAGATTGCTCTTTATAAGCTGCAAAATACCGGAGAAGTACTAGTTATTAATACTACCTACTAGTACAGAGCGTTCAAAAGAGACTGGATTTCTATGAGTACATGAAAGCAAACTTTAAGAACAGAGTGGGCTAACTATCTAAAAGACATAATGGGATATGAGAGAACTAAAAGCCAACTTTCTCAGGCACAAAGCAAGGATGTCCACTATCACCTCTGTTATTTAACATAGTACTTGAAACATTAGCCAGAGCAATTAGGCAAGAAGAAGAAATAAAAAGAACACATGTAGGAAAGGAAGAACTCAAATTATCACTATTTGCAGATGATATGATACTTCACATGGAAGACCCAAAGAACTCCACCAAAAAGCTCCTAGAATTAATAACCAACTTCAGCAACATAGCAGGACATAAGATCAACATGCAAAAATCATTAGCATTTGAATACACCAACAATGAACAGGATGAGAAGGAAATTATGAAAACAATACCATTCACAGTTACTTCAGGAAAAATGAAATACTTAAGAATTAACTAAAGAAGTGAAAGATCTCTACAAAGAAGACTACAACACTCTGAAAAAAGAGATTGAAGAGGATATCAGAAAATGGAAAGATGTCCCTTGCTCCTGGTTAGGCAGAACCAATATTGTTAAAATGACCATACTTCCAAAACTGTTATACAGATTCAATGCAGTTCCAATGAAAATACCAACAGCATACTTTACAGATCTAGAGAAAACAATACTAAAATTTATGTGGAAACAGAAGAAACCCCAAATAGCAAAAGCAATACTGAGCAATAAGATCAAAGCAGGTGGCATAGCAATCCCAGACTTCAAGCTATACAACAAAGCAATAGTACTAAAAATGACATGGTACTGGAACAAAGATAGATACATGCACCAATGGAACATAATTGAGAACACGGAAACTTCTCCAGACATATTCAAATACATGATCTTTGATAAAGGATCCAAAAGCATAAGTTGGAGGAAAGATACCCTATTCAACAAATGATGTTGGGAAAACTGGTTATTAGTTTATAGAAGAATGAAACTGGACCCATATCTCTCACCATATACTAATTTAAAATCAAAATGCATCAAACATCTAAACACTAAAAAAGAAACATTAAATCTTCTGGAAGATAAAATAGGTAAAACACTTGAAGACATAGGAGTAGGAAAGAACTTTCTAAACAGAACCTCAGTTGCACAGGAAACAGCAACAAGAATCAGCAAATGGGACTACATTCGACTAAAGAGCTTCTGTACAGCAAAAGAGTCACTTAGTAAAGTGTAGAGAAAGCCCACAGAATAGGAAAAAAATCTTTGCCAGCTTCTCCTCACACAGAGGACTAATATCTAGACTATACAAAGAACTCAAAAAAATTAAACTACCTAAAATTAATGACCCACTCTAGAAATGGGCCAGGGAAATGAACAGATACTTCACGGTGGAAGAAATACAAATGGCCACAAATATATGAAAAAATGTTCAATATCTATGGCTATTAGAGAAATGCAAATTAAAACAACTCTAAGATTCTACCTTACCACAGAAAGAATGGCAGTTATTAGGAAATCAAACAACAACAAATGCTGGTGCAGCTGTGGTGAAAAGGAAACCCTCCTACACTGTTGGTGGGAATGCAAACTAGAACAACCATTATGGAGATCAGCATGGAGATTTCTCAAAAGCCTGAAGGTAGAAATCCCATATGACCCAGTCATTCCCCTACTAGGTATCTTCTCTGAAGAGCTAAAGACATCATACTACAGTGATATCTGTACACTGATGTTTGTAGCAGCACAATTCGTAATAGCTAAATTCTGGAAACAGCCAGTATACCCATCAATGCACAACCAGATAAATAAAATGTGGTATCTATATATAATGGGATATTATTCAGCTATAAAGAATGACAAATTAGAGTCATTTATAGGAAAATGGATGGACCTGGAAAATATAATGTTGAGTGAAACAAAGCAGACTCACAAACTTGAATATTGTATAGTATCCCTCATTTGAGTGAGGCAAAATACAAACAAAATAAAAGGGTAAACAATGGATACAAAAAGGCAAAAGGTCAGATCTAACCCAACAGGCAAAGGGTCCAAGGGAACAAGAAGAGGGCACAGGAGGAGGGGAATGGGAATCAGAGGAATAATGATATCCTAAAAACAAAAACTTGATAACCCAAACTCAAAACAGTAACATGTATACTAGGTACTGCAATAACTTTATATAGTTGTGACCTAATGCTGCATCTATGTGGTTATTTACATTGCTCGTTGTTATATGCAAAAGGCACAATGTAGTACGGTCTCTAAGCTTGTGTAATGGCCTGTAAATTTGTGTAATTTTGGACAAATTTTAATAAAAGTCTATTTCTTTTTCCACTCCCCTTCCCCATCCCTTGTTCCCTTTCCCATTTGGACATTTTCTTCCTTTTCCCAATATAATACATTTTAGTCTTTATTTATATTTTCAGTTTCTCACACCAGAGAAACAATGCAGTATTTAAACATGTGTGTCCAATTTATTTCACTTAAGAGTATGGTCTCAAGATGCATCCATTTACCTAGGAATATCTCAAGCTTATCATTCTTTATGGCAGAGTAGTACTCCATTATATTAAAAAAAAAAACCACATTTTCTTTATCCATTCTGCTGTTGATGGGCATTTGGATTGTTTCCAAGATTTAGCTATTACAAATTGTGCTGCTATAAACATGGGTGTGCATATATTGCTGTGGTATTGCTGTGGTATGCTTTTAATTCTTTTGGGAAGATACCAAGAAGTGGAATAGCTGGGTCAAATGGAATCTCCAGTCCTAGTTCCCTGAGAAATCTCCACACTGATTTCCATAGCGGTTGCACCATTCTATACTCCCACCAACAGTGGGGAAGTGTTCCTTTTTCTCCACAGCCCCTCCAGCATTTGTTATTGTCTGATTAAAACCACATTTTCTTTATCCATTCTGCTGTTGATGGGCATTTGGGCTGCTTCCAAGATTTAGCTATTACAAACTGTGCTGCTATAAACATGGGTATGCATACATCGCTGCGGTATGATGCTTTTAATTCTTTGGGGAAGATACTAAGAAGAGGTCAAATGGAATCTCTAGTCCTAATTCCCTGAGGAATCTCCACACTGATTTCCATAGCGGTTGCACCAGTCTACATTCCCACCAACAGTGGAGAAGGGTTCCTTTTTCTCCACAGCCCCTCCAGTATTTGTTATTGACTGATTTGTCGATAAGAGCCATTCTTTGTGGAGTGAGGTGAACTCTCAGGGTTGTTTTAATTTGCATCTCTCGAATGACCAGTGATGTTGAACATTTTTTCATGTGTCCACTTACCGTTTCTACTTCTTCATCTGAGAAGTGTCTATTCATTTCAGCTGCCCACTTTTGGATTGGGTCTTCAAATATGGGGGGGTCTGGTTTTTTTTGAGTTCTTTATATATTCAAGATGTTAGTCCTTTGTCAGAGGAATAGCTGGCAAAAACTTTTTCCCACTCTGTGGGTTGTCTCTTCACTCTGTTGGTAGTTTCTTTTGCTTTTTGGACAAAATTTTAATAAAAGTATATTTTTTTTAAAAAAAAAGCCAACTTTTCCAAAAAGGAAGTATGTCCATCTATTACCCCTTGTCTACCAAAATAGTGATATTCTACCATTGAAAGTTCAGTTTCCACCGACTTCCAGGAAGATGGTGGAGTGGAGAGAAGCAAGCTAACAGCCTCTCTGAGATTCGTTGTCCAGACACTGGAATATAGCAATTTAGGGAAGAAAAGAAGGAGGGAGGCATCTTCTCAGGACCCAGCAGGGATCTGAAGCAAGAGTTAAAGCCCACGGGGAAAGCTAAAGGAGAGATCGGCCCCAAAGAAGAAGGTGACGGATCGACGGCACTTTCTCCCAGAGCTCTAGCTTGCAGTCCCAACTCACATCCCCAGGTCACAGCCCAGCTAATGGCACCAGTTTGTGGCCCAGGGTCACGGCCCCAGCTTACAGCCCCTGCACATTGCCCCGGCTCACAGCCCCAGCTCTCCACACGAGTGATGCAGTTTGAGCCTGCAGATGCACAGTGACTGCTGGAGACCCCAGAGACCTCCACAGAAAGACACACAAATGGAGCAGAGCAGCAGACACTGAAGACTGCAGCGGCTGGTGAGTTACCTGAGTCATCTGGTTTCAGACAGCCTCCAGGAGAGGGTGGCAATTGGCCAATCACCATCTTGGAAAGGGGCCAAGCTCAGAACTCAGAAAAGCTGCTAGCGGCTTTTAGTGCTGGGGCAAGGAGGGGCAAGATGGAGCAGAGTTCAATCTCAAATTGGAAGGAGAGAAAGGAGCCAAGTTCAAGCTGGCAGGGAACTGAGTCCAAGCCGGTGGGAGACACACTGTGTGTCTCCAACTGAACAAACTGGGTTTCAACCCCACAGCCAGTGATCTGGCTGAACTTCAATGGAATTGGTGAAGCCTTGCTACTGAACCCAGCTGGGAACACTCACTCCTCTGCTATAAATCTACTGCTGGGATTAATCAACAAGGACCTGGGCCTGTCTACTCTGTCTACCAGTGATGGCAGAGACACGCCTGGAAGCGGACTTTTTTTTCCCCCTCTCTGCTCTTCTTTTTCTTTTTTTTTTTTTTTCTTGTTTTTATAGGAAAGTGACTTTCTAGTTTTTTGCTGTTTTTTTGTTGTTGTTGTTCTGTCCTTGTTTTCACTTCTTCCTTCTCTCCTTCCCTCCTGTTTTCTTCCTTCTCTCCTTCCCTCCTGTTCCCCGAAGTTTGTATAATTTCCCCCGGCTTCCAATCTTGCTTCTCGTCTCTTTCTCTTCTTCTGTTTCTCTATTCTTTCCTCCTAATCTCTTTTGAACTTTCTCCCCTGAGCGTAAAATTGCTGTATTGAGGGCATATTTACTGTATATAAGTTTATGGTTTATTTTGGATATTGTTTTGTAACCACAAATCTAGTTCATATGGTTTAAGGTGGCAGATCAATAATTACCATAATTTGTTGTCATTTTCTAGGCTGTGTTTGATGCTACTGTTGTTGCTGATTGTACTACTTTAGCCAAGGTGACAGAATTGTCCTACTCAGTTCTTCTTTGCATGCCAAGACTAAGATTGGCAGAGGGTCACAAATAACACTATAGGCCACGGTCAAAGAACTAGGGGCTAGCCAAATAGACAGCAACTTCTCAGCACCAATAAATTGAAGAGGCAAGATTTTGCAACAGATTCATAACACAAAAACCAGCTTTCCTAAGATATCTCTGAGGAAGTAGTCATTTACAAAGGGTTTTCAATACTAACAAAAATGCTACCTGTCACAGGTAATTCATAAGCATCAACCCAGGAACTAAACTCAAGAAGAAAAAATAGAAAATGAGAAGACACACAAATAAGATGCAACCCCACACTTCCAGCTCACCAAAAACAAACCCAAGGGGTAATGATGTGGAACAATCTGAAAGCCTCCCACCCAGACTCTTGGAAGCAGTAACAGCAGAAGTAACAAAGCAGATGAGTCAGGCTCTAGAAAATATCAAAACAGAAATCATTTCCAGAATGAAAGACATGACTAGCGACTCCAGAGCAGATACAGATAAAAAAGTAGAAGAGCTTAGGAAAATGATGGAAACAATAAATGCCCAACACAGGAAAGAAGTGGAATCTATGAAACAGATTCAAACAGATGTCCAAGAGATTAAAAATTCTATTGAAAGTATTGGTCATAAAATGAAACAATGTGAAGAGAGAATCTCAGATATAGAAGACAAGATTGTGATTAATGATCAAGAAAAGAAAGAGTTCTTCAAAATGGTAAGAAACCATGAAAAATCAATACAACAGCTGCTAGATGACACAAAAAAAATTCAGTTTCCTCTAATACGACATTAATACCCTGTGGCAATTTCATCATTGTATTCCCATAGTATACAATGCCTAACAGAGTAGGTGATCAAAAAGTACTAAGTATCCACGACAAAGAGGTTATGTCTCTAGAAATCTGAAGTTTAAACTCCAACAGGATTATAAAGAATTATAAGGTTTCTGCAACCCACTAACTCTTTAAATGGTCACCTACTGCACTGGAGGCTGCTGTGTGAGCCCGGCCCCCCACTGCAAGACTGAAGCCCACATCTGCATGGCCACAACAGTATTGAGTGTGGTGGTCTGTGGCTTTCAGCTAAGTTCCTTCCAGGACCTGTTCTTAGCTCAAGAGAATCACCTCACCCAAATTCACGCCTCCTTCCCAGTGCTATAAAGACTCAGCTTTCATGCCTGAGCATCAGCTCATTCTGAAGGGTCATCAGCGCTCCCAAGTCCTCTGCAGGGTCTACTGAAGACTCTCTTGAAACTGCATTGGCGGTCAGCTTCTCCCTCTGCCAATCTTCCCTCCTTTCCTCTCCTGTACGTGTCACTGCCCAGAAAACCCCTGCGTGCAAAATATTCACCTCGGGGTCAGTTTCCTGAGAAAACTTATCTGTGTCACTTACTCTTCCTGTAAATAAAGTTAGCACTACCACTTGAATTTTCAAAGAATTGGAGATGGCTCAAAGGACACACATCCAATTGGGATGTGCTCTCAAGGATGAAACCATACTGGAAACCAGACCTTTCTTGGGTACCATTAACTGCCTAATACCCATATGAGGAACATGGTAGTTATTGCTCTGCTTTTGTGAGAAAGCTTGACTTTCATTATTTGCTCCATTTTTTTCCTTTCATGATTCACATACACATGTGAAGAAGTCACCTCATCCTGGATTTTCTTGTTGCATTTTATGGATGCTGTGAAAATGTAATTACTGGTCAGGTAATTACTGGTCCATAAGAACCAAGTTTCTAGTATCTATTTCATGTATCTTTTTGGGGCCACTGGGGTATAATGATGAAGCTGCCGGTACATTTTCCAAGGCATGATATTTACACTGTGTAACTTTACATGTTGAGTAAGTGTTAAAATTGATGGAGCAGGTCATCATCATTGCACTCTGAGAGCTAGTAATTTAAAGGAATCATTTACTAGATACCACTTATTTTACTGATTCTAATCCACACCAGGCAAACACACAAATTATACTTTTTTGGTTATGTTAAAGAAACATCAACACATTTCTTCAGGTTAAATGGTGCAACTTGGGAAATATTTGATATCATGCAACTGTATGTGTGTCATTTAAAGGTAGCATATTGAGTATTCATTAAATTTAATTCATTCAACTAGAAAACATCATTTGACCCTATTTTGTATCAAAACTCTGTGCCATTTTTTTTTCCAGTATAAGAGATAAACCCAGGGCTTTGGCACTGATATACAGCCCTAGACCCCTTCTTATTTTGAGACACTGTATTACTAAGTCATCTGGTCTGGGCTTGAACCTAAGATCCTCCTGCCTCAACCTCCCAGAGTCTGTGCCACTCAATAATATGAAGAAAAGGGAAAATATGTTTACTTTTACTTTAAAAGAATTCCATTTGACAGAGCTTAGCTACTCCCTGTCAGTCTACTGAACTGAGTCTCAATCAGGGAGAGGTTCTGAACGAGAAGGAAACATGAATAAACCAAGCTAGGGAACTCTGTCTTTTGTGACTTTTTAATAGTCTTCATGAGACCCAAAACATTGATTCTGGCACTTTATTCTCACCAAAATTTTAAGGGCTGTCACTTAACCTTCAGTCTCCTTACAAGACAAAAATCAGGAAGGAAAACATACTTAACTTCACAGATCTGACTGAAGATTTTTAGCAGAATCAAGTTGGGGTCCCAACAGGGTAATTCAATGGTCTCCATGGTAAGAGAAATGTAGTTTTTTTTAATAGCACAGTACATGTAAAAATAAAAATTATTCCCAAGCTCGAGCTACTGGAAGATACACTTTTACTATACTTAATCATTACCATTTCCATCTCTCTGCACAAATAAAATGTCAGGAGAAGAAATATCTTTTATATACACCATCGTGAGCAAAACGAAGACAGATTTCATTTCCATAAACTATGAATAAATTTTAATTTAACTGGACACCGTTGCCTGAAACTTGGCCCAATATTTAATAGAGAAATATGGTCTGATAAGATGTTATAGATGAAAATGCTCAGTAAACCCAAAGAATTAGCAAAGATACATGATCATTACTAATCAGCCATGTGATGAATTCATGTGGCACCAAACAAGAGATGCTAAGCCTTGGCTAGCAGTGCCAAATCCCTCACATAAATTCCTGCATAGCTGAGTGTGAGAATGATTGATGCTGACAAATTATAGGTCCTTCCTGAATATTCTTCAAAGAGTGACATATTTTCAAAACAAGTAGGACACAGTCAGCTTTGAAGATGACAAAAACATATAATATGTGCTGTTAATTGCCGACATTTGTACAGAGTTGACACCAGATATCACTTATCATAGCAATTACTAATAGCAATTTGCATATCCACAGCCTATAATGAAATCTTGCTAAGTTCAATTTTTAAAAATTTATTATCAACCCTCATGTTAATGTCTCTCTTATTAATGTATAGTACAGTACAGGGCTTCTAAATTTTTTACTAGCTACATAGATGGTAATATTTGTACCAGGTCCCTCCTGGCCACCCCGAGGAATGAACAAGTTCACATCTTAGTGCATCTAAAACCGAAGTAGGACACCAGCTTACAGGATCACTTTGCACAGATCGCCTGTTCTATGGATTACCTGTAGTTCACCAATATATAGCAAGCAGAGTATGTCCCAGGTATCCAAAATGGAAATAAAATTTCATTTAAAAAACATTATTTTCATGTCTGTATTGAGTTAATTGCAATAAATTATATACAACAAAGAATCTATGGCCTTGTCAGTCCTTGTTTACAATGCAGTGCTGTCACTTTGTCATTTTATTGGCAAACACAATGACACTCTTGCCAAAAACAACAATAACAACAACAACAAAACCCTAAAAAGCAAGAGTATCGAGGTGATCAGGCACTTTGGCTACTTAAAAGTGAAGATCTATGTTTTAATCTAGAAAAGAGACACTTCTTCATTCACACAGTGAGTCCAAGAATGGGGAAAGGTTTCCTGTGGGCCATTGTGGAGAAACAGTCTGAAGCTATTTGAAGTCCTACCCAAGAAAAACCTACACGGGAGGAAGAAGCAAGGAAAAACCCACGGAGGTCTAGGAGGAAGGGGCTGCATGGAAACTAGAGGCTCGAGGGAGGTATAGGAGGAAGGGGCTGCATGGAAACTAGAGGCTCGAGGGGAGCCCACAAGTGTCCGCTGAAGGGTAGCTTTCGATATCTGAAGGTCAGGCAGCATGCCACCACCCTGTGCCGCTGCCTAACCACATGAGAACATCCTGAGGATCCTTCCTCCTCCCTCCCACGTCCCACAGCCATCCAGTGGAAAAGGATGTATATGAGAAACAAAAGCATCTTGCCCTCAATCCTAAGCAATCTTAGGTCCTCCCCAGGGAAATATTTGATATTAAGTCATAGCAAGAGTATTGATCATTTTGGGGCAGTGGAAACTATTTTCTGAGTTGAGACTATCTACAGTTTAATGTGACTCTAGGACTTTTTATTATGTAGAAAGCACCAGAAAATACCTGCACAGATTTTACCCAGAGAATGATACTCACCTCTAGTGAGTATATTTTTAGAGAGCATGAGGGATACAAAAATAACTTGTGCTTCCTCAGGTCATAGATTTTCCTGAAATTTTTTTAACAAAAGAAAACATTTGTAAATGTACAACCTTTTCATGCTTACTTTAAATTTTATGAAACTTCTTGAGCTCCACCAAAGAAAAAAGTCAGAGCTTTAAAAGAGGGATCCAAATCTCTAAATCCCTTGAATATATAATTGACCGAGTACACCAAGAACAAAGAACAAAACCAAAGTCTATATGCGATAAGAGAAATGTTAAGGCAAATTCAGGACCTAAAGTCTTGAAAAAAAAGAAAACATGAAATTTGTGCTACCAAATATATAAACTAGAAAACAAAGCCGGATTTCTTAAGAAAACTCAAGTAATTACTTTAAGCTCTCAAAATTATGGCCTAAAAATATAGAGAATTAACAAAATTACGGCCTAGAGATATAGAGAATTAACAACATGTTAATATCTTTAATATTTCAAACCTGCAGAATCTATTTCTTTTGAAATTTCACATATTGGTGATGTCATTTCAGTGGCATTAAGTAATTCACTCTTGTACAAACGCCATCACCACAGAATGATTTTCACCTTACAAAACTAAACTGCACACTCTCTCCCCATTCCTCTCTCTTCCTAGGCCCTAACTACTACCATTCTATTTTCTGTTTCTATGAATTTGACTATTCCAAGTACTTTATCTGAATAGAAGCGCATAATCATTGTCCTTTTGTGTCTGAATTATTTCACTTAGCATAATGCCTTCAAGGCTCATTTATTTATAAAATGTGTTGGAATTTCCTTTCTTTTTAGGGTGGCTAAGCCCAGCTGAGATGTTCTGTAAGTGTACGACTCAGATTTTAAACACATACAACTTTTAAAATAATATAAAATATCTCAATCATTTTTAAATTGATCATATACTAAAATACTGTTCTGGATAAATCAAGTATAATAAAATACATAATTACATTTAGTTGCACCTGTTTCTTTTCATTTTTCTTCATGTGACTGCTGGAAAATTCTAAATGACATATGTGGTTTGGTTTATGGCTCACATTATATTTCTATAGGACTATGCTGATCTAAATGAGTGGGGTTAAGCAGACACTTCTATGAATGTGAACACACAAGTAAACTTTAAAGGAGAGAACTTTTCACATAAGTTTTTTTTCAAAAGCAAATCCTTTTCATTATTATATAAGATTTGCCAAAAAATTATCTGAGTGCTTTTGTTCTGCAGTGAAGTTTGTTAGTATAAACATTGCCTCCTGCATGTAAGTTTGTCGTGTAAGGATTTCCTTGCCTATTCAGAACTAAAGTTCTA
Organism: Hystrix cristata; assembly: GCA_004026905.1. Taxonomy (NCBI): domain Eukaryota; kingdom Metazoa; phylum Chordata; class Mammalia; order Rodentia; family Hystricidae; genus Hystrix; species Hystrix cristata. Next base: position 14,487 of record PVJO010026402.1, read on the forward strand.
GAAAATCCTTTATGTCGCTACATCTAGAATGATTTACCTAACCTATGAGGGCCGCCCACTCCACCATTCCATCTCTATGGATCACTGTCTCTTACCTATAGTACATTCTCCCTGGTAAGTATCATCACCTACTCTATTACATCTGTTTGTTTGTTTGTTTGTATAGTGTCTCTCTCCCCAACAGGAATGGAGGCTTCAAAAGAAAAAAGACTTGTTATTGTTATACCACTAGGCCGAAAACATTGCATTCCCATATTTGCTACTCAATACATAATTGTCAAAAGAAAAAAATGTGCAAACAAGGCGTGGGCGAAAATGTGTGAAAAGAGGAGCTCCCCGGTCTCCAAAACACTGCTGATGTGAGCGTAAATTGGCATTATTTCTTTCAAATGCAAGTGCACGACATCCTCAAGTTGACGTTGATGTCCATGCCCTAGAACACAAGTCTGTAATTACACTTCTAGGAACACATCCAAAAGAAGTCTAGCACCAATAATAGAACAGGTGATAAATACTATAGTATGGCATTGTCTGTAACAGCAAAAACATAGGAAACAAATTAACTGCCTCTTGATAAGGAATACACAAGTTATGGTATATCCATACAATGGGATATTATACAGCACTTAAAATTAATTAAAGCCATATCTATCAACATATGTAAAGCTTGAAAACACAAGGATGTGTGAAAATGGCAAGTTGTAAAATGATCCACACAGTATGATATCATTAATATAACGCCTCATAAGACATACAAAATAGTATCTATTTATAATAGAAATATAGAAAAGCACAGATGAATGACACACAGTAACTTCACGTTGGCAAAAGACACCAAGGAGGGCTAAGAATATTTATTTCTTTAAAGATAATTATAGCAATCCAGAGCAAACCAGTCATGGTGTTAAATTTATGTAACAAAATGTGTGACTCTTCACATTGCTTGAAATATTTTATAATTTTATTAATATAAAATCAGGCAAACCAGTAAGTTCTCTTTTCCCTTGTCTCCCGTAAAAGCAACTTTCTGGTAAGAAATAAAAATAGTCGCAGCTTCACTAGTTCAGAGACTGTTAATACATTTTCTTTCAGCCTGTTCTCTGAGAAATGCTATGAAATCTCCATAGCCGATATTAATAAGATCTGTCTTCAAGATACGTTTTGCAAGCAACAACCAACTTTTGATTTAGAGTTTCTCCAACTTTCTTATTTAAGATATCTATTTCGATCATGATTTTATTTATTTATTTTTGCCATAATAAAATCTTCCTATGGGCTCTGTGGAGCTGAAAATAAACTGAGTGCTCTGTGGCCTCAGATTTCTAATTAAAACATTTTAGTTTGGTGTCGTTTTGCTTATAATTAGAGAACTAGGAATTAACTGACAAGGACCTTCCACTTCCCAAAATTCCTTCCATACACACAAAATAAATTGATAAATAAACAGCAAAAATGTTTAAAGCCACAAGAAGCAGGGAATTTCGAAAGCATTTAAACTAACTATAAATCTTCATGCACACCAGGACCAACAGACTTCACACCCTTCTGCCTTGTATTACAATAGCACCTTTCTCTGAGAAACCGAAATTCTTTAGACATCCACATGTCATCGCACCCACACACACTGGTGTTGCTAGCTGTCACACACATTTCCTACTATTGCTAGCCCTCCACCTTCCCCGGTTGTGCCAATTTCAAACTCAATGTGTCTCAGCCTGACTCATACCATGACAGGGAAGCACTTCAGCCCAACTGGAACATTCTGATATGATTGGCTGAATTGTGAAAATTTTTCAATTATTTGTATCTTGAAATCTATCATATGGCAAATAAGCAGGCAGGTTATATGATCAGCTGCTGATTTAATTATATTAGTTGTATTGGCATCATGAGGTTCTTGTGGATTTTTCTGCAATGGTTTCACCAAATCTTAACATAAAGTACAACCATAAATGTGTAACCAGTTCTGAAGGAAAATGATTCATGTAAAAACTCTGCTGTCCCACAAATTAGGAAAGAGTAAATGCACAGCACCTTTGAGGCTGCGCCTTGTACACGGTGGGCAAGCACTCTGCAAACCCCAGCCCCAGTTTCTAGAAAATTTCTCCCTAAAATGTGATTGTTCTATTTGAAAAAAATAACAACTTTTCTCTAGGTACCCAAATTACATGTTTTGTGTATACAGACTGCTTTTTTTAGTTTGGGAAGTAACCAACTGGATTTTAAATTCTAGTCTGTAAATCACATGTGATCAGTGAGGACTCCTCTGCCCACGCGAAGTGCTGGCATTTGGAAGGAAATCGGTCATCATGAATATTCATCGGCTACCACCAAGTGCTGCACCAGACTGAGATGGAGAAAGAGAAATGGCCCATCAAATCAGAAGAAAAGCTGTTTCTGTGATTTATGAAAAAGAGAAATATTGAATCTGATGCATTATAAGGTTTTAGAATTTTTATGTCAACCCATGAATAGCTTTTTTCTCTGGAATATTCCAGTTGGATTTTTCCTTTAATAATACAGTATTGAAGTACTAGTTATGGATGTCTAACTTATAAAAGAGTATTGAAAGTATTCAAGTATGTCAGTAAATCCACTGTAGATTTTAAGAAAGAGGCGCTACCTGGCTTCCTGTGCAATGGTGCTCTGCCCACGCCTTCCAGTCTTTCCTTTCATTAGGCATATTGTCCAACCTGCCTCAGTTTCAAGTATTTTTATCATTATCAATTGAAATCATGAAAATGAGACAGAATTAGGATCTATCTCTATTTTTGTGTTATACTTACTGAGCATCTATTTTGTATCATTCCATATATTTGGTATCTCATTTAAAGTACCCAATGTCATTGTAAAACAAATACGCAAATATCTCTGTTTTACAGATGAAGAAATTGAGGTCCAGAGAGAATTTGCTGGAAGTCCCACATCTGGTAAGCAAGGGATCTCAAACTCAGAATGGACACTGCCTCCCCTGCTCTACTGAGCATGCGCATGGGGACTGTGCCAGGCCACCCTGCCTGCAGGAGCAACCCCTTGGCTCGGAGCCTTTTCTACATACTTCACTAGAATAAGACTTCCTTGCTGTTGTTCAGAACAAAGTGAAATTACCAACCCGAGTTATTCAGGTTAGCTCTGTAGATAGTCCCCAGGAGACCAAATGATCGCAGACCTATTGAGAGACATGGTGATTCAGGAAACAATTTCCTTCGTGGTCCACTGGAAAGGGGGTGGTTAAAAATACAACAGGATGAAGGAACCAAGAGATTGGTGAGCATGAACTATGGCCATTACAAGTATATAAAAGATAAATTAGAAGACCAAACACTATTATTATTGTAAAGAATTATTTAGCATCAGCATCTGGCCACAGTTAAAAAAATTGTCACAACATAAATGGCCTGAATGAGAAGAACAGCTATTTCAAAATGTTTTCCTAGTAAAAATTTTAAGACAGGAGATTAAGAGTGTTATAATAAATAAGAACAGAATTTCAAAATAGAAAAAATCTAACTGCATAACAGCCAAATCTATCTTTATGTAAACTTGTCTTTCATATATCTTACTTACCTACCACCTTCAAAATACAATGAAGGTTCAGCCACGAAGTCAACTTAGGAAGAGAATTACCTGGCCTAACTGCACAGATTGATTTAATAGCAAAGTACTTTCCAGCAAAGACATTTATATGCTATTTGGAAGGACTTTCAGCTCTTCATTTTAAATTTTAGCACAATTGATTTATTATGCAGAAAAAACTCAATCTTTCCTGTTACTCTCAGCAAGAAGTGTCAGCAATATTATTTAAAAAAAAAAAAAAGACGGGCCTTATTAGGTGTGATAAAAAAAAAAAAAAAGGAAATTAACTTCTGTGGTTTCAGCCAGCTCTGTCAGGGTACAGTATTCACTTTCAGAATATGCTACTGTTTTCCTTCTTTGGGGTCTGTTTCTACCATCCACATGGATCTCTAGCCCTGAAGATCTTCAGCCCCATAATCCTGTTCTGGAAACTGTCAACTCTGGATCCTAACTCTCTCTTCTGATCTTACAGCCTTGGTTTAGGTGTGTGTGGAATAACTCGAACGATGACACCAGGCCATTTAGAGAAGGAACTCTTTCTTTGTGGCTTACTTTTTTTTAATCCTGGAGATGTAACAAGGGCCTTTATACTTAACTATATTCCCAGCCTTATTTTATGTTTTATTTTGAGACAGGGTCTCCCTAAGTCACTAAGTACCCAGGCTGGGCTCGAACTTGCAATCCTCCTGCCTCAATTTCCCAGGGTGCTGGGATTACTGGTATGTGCTACCATGCCCAGCTTACTATTTACTTTTCTTTATCCAAATTTAGCACACAATTAACCCTTAAAAATAACTTTTGAGAGTGTTGGGGATTTAGCTCAGTGGTAGAGCACTTGCCTAGCAAGTGCAATGCCCTGAGTTCGATCCCCAGCACCCAAATAAATAAATAACTTTTGATTGGCTGGCTGAGTTCTGTAAGAGTTTTGTAAGTCATTGACTTGGATGACAAACACAATTTTAGGTCACCAAAGATCCATAACAACCTGTAAACATTGAGATGTTTTAAGATGGATGTTTGACTTATGGGTTTTCCTCCCCTTCTTTGGTGCAACAGAATTCATACATTTTCTGTTACTTCCTAGAATTTAAACATTAGGCCAGCGACCTAGAAGGAAAACTTTTGACGCTACTAGAAATTCAAGTTCCACTAGAAATTCATGGTCCAGTTTTAATGGACCACAATTTCAAATGCTAAAGAACAAGAAATAAGAGAATTGAATTTGAGGAAAGAGTAGAAATAAGAAAATACCTGTTAGGGAATGAGGGGTTACCCTAGGTCAAAAGAAGTGAGAGGAGATAATAGGAAGGACAGAGTAAGCAGATGCGAGTAAGTAGACTCAAAAACCTGGATGCACAAGGGCCTGAGTTCGATCGCCGGCACCACAAAAAAAAAAAAAAAAAAAAATCTGGATGCTGTCCAAGGAAAGTTATTCAAGAAAGATGAAGGCCTCAGTAAGAGCTGGGAAAGTGGACATGCAGGGGACCATTAGGCGATGAGTTGCTAAGGCAGAATACCCAGCCCATACACAGCAAGAACCTCCCATTTGCCTGTACCCATAGTAATAACACCATTTGTTCTAAGCGACTTACAGTCATAAATCCATTACCGTCCAGTATCTCAATCACTGATTGCCCTGTATGGACAGTTTTCAAACCCCATTAGTCAAAGTAACACAAGGAAGGGAGGTGGGATCCTGGACGTCTGTTGGGTGAGGACAATTATAATCACATCTGATGGAATGAGCAGCAGGTGATAAGATCCCAATTTCAATGTCATGGCAAAATACTGAACCATCTATTCTCAAGTGATGGGTTTTTGAAGTTTTTGAAGTAACAGTTTCTTTGTAACTAGTAGAGCTATTCAATGAACATGGTGGCTTGAATGCACAGACATTCTTCTTTTCTGTCTTAAAAAAATACCAAAATAATAATAGAATAAAAGAATAAGAGGATAACAACAGATAAAAAATATAAAGGAAAATAGGAAGTGGGTGGGCCAACAGTAACTGACTCAGCAAAGCAAAAGAAGTAAATGTAAACGCATGAAACTGGGTAGCCAATAACAAGTAAGCCAGTTGATCCCCAAGAAGGCCAGGAAGCATGAGGAATCTGAGACACTGTTCATTGCAGAGGGTGAAAGGTGAGGGATGAAGCTCAAAACGGGAGCAAGGCCGCAAATCCCTACAGTGAGCAGGTATTTTCCCAGATCCCTTCACTCCTCCTGCCAGCCAGACAACTTCCTGTCTTCCATTTCATGAGAAAAGTAGAAATTTATTAGATAAATAAACTAACAATTTCCTTTTCACTATCAATTCCTAGAATACAGGCTGTTGGGAAATTAAGAATTCCTTTTTTGAGCTTGATCTGCTTAAGAGAAAAGACCTAATTTCATGGGATTTGGGTATCCTTTTCCAAGTAAACTATCAGATACTCAGTCAATTGATAAGCCCATCCAGACGTCTAATGTCTCAGTTAGATTCTTAGGGCCTACCCCTCAAATTTGAGCAGCAAGCCAAGAATCAGTAGTATTTTGATGAAAGTCTCATTGTAATAGACAGAACTAAACAAATAAGTTAAAAAAGAAAAAGAAAGAGAGAACTCATTAAATATAAACATTACCGAAAGAAGAAACAGCCAATTATAATGAATAGCCATAGAGGAATAAAAGAGAATAGTGCGGTCATAAAGTCAAGATGCCATGTTTCAAAAAGAAAAATCACCAAATCTTGAAATTTAAAAAAGAAGAAGAAAATTTTTAAATTTAACCAAAGGACTGGAAGTTAAACATTGAGTATAGTGGTACCTCAGTTCACAAACTTAATTTGTTCTACAATTATGGAAAAGATGGCCATCTTGGTGTTTGTGTGTGGGAAAGATGGCCACAGTTGCGTTTGTCATTCAATGCAGAATTTGCAAACAAAAACAAAACTTTGCCAAACACTTCTGTTTGCAAACCAAATTGTTTCCAAACAAAAGCATTCGTGAACCAAGATATTACTGTATTTCTTTCAGTAGGTTTGAAAAAGAAAGACATAAACAAAAGAAAGAAGATCATTAGGAATTACAGCAGAGAGAGAACAGAGGAAAGAGTGATCAAAGAAATAAGATAATTTTTGGTGTGTTTTTTTTTTTTTTTTTTGGTACCGGGAATCGAA
>PVJO010026403.1:0-21168 GCA_004026905.1 Hystrix cristata
CACACTGGAGGTTTTGGATATTTTCTCTGTTAGGTACCAGGAGAGTGATAATCCAGACAGCACCAGGTGCAGGAAAACCTTCATCCGAGAGATTGCTTGCTACCTGCTGCCCGTTGAGGGTGCAGCCCCTTGGAATAATTAAAGCAAGCAATTTGACTGCAGATGCATTTCTCTTGTTAATCATCAGGCCATTAGCCTTAATAAGATCAATCTGTGATTAGATTTGGCATATCTCAAACTGATGAAACAGAGTAGAGAGGAAATCAAATTTCAAGTACATGTTTCGTTTATCTCTAACCTTCATTTTATATCACAAAGCCAAAATGGTCTGTAGAAGTTACAGATGCATTCTGTCCATGCTTTAGTGGTCCATGATTCAGAAGAATGTCAGCAAAAGAGGAACACATCGAGAAATAAAGGAACTGACTTAATGATCATCATTTAGTCTTGAGACGCTGAGACAGCATTGTCTGAATTATTTGAGATTTGACCTATTTCTTTTAATCATTAGTGTCCTCCAGCAGGGATGTAGAGTGTGGGTCGAAACTAGCATGGCTTTTCAGGTGCTAAGAGAAGTTGATCTGTCCTTAGTTGTCAGGGACCTCTTCAAAACCCAAAGTAAACCTTCATGTATCATCCTGGTCTCTGCCTTCCCAACAGCATGTTGTCATTTTTGTATTTGTTTTGTTTTCTTACTCACACACCTGTTCAATGCTCTTTCAGAGTCCTTGGACTCTCCGCCCTTGGTTGTTCTGCCTGCAATTAGATTTACAGCAGCAGTAACTCTTGCCTGAAATGGCAATAGTACTCCTGAAGTTACAATTTGTGCTGTGGGTCTTGTGGTCTGTATTTTCAAACAGCCTGAATTATTCTACTCAACTATTTTGCTAATAATTTAATCATTATCTGACTTCTTCCGAAATATGTTAAAATATGACTCCATTTTTCCTTCATATCTAACATGGAGATAACAGTATATCCTCCTGGCTTCTCAGAGTGACACATATAATAGATTGCTTGATGTAAAATGCCTTGAAATATGCAATAATACCAGAGTTATTGAACAACATAGAACCAGTGCTTTGTAATTTACTCAAATTTAAATCTGCTATACAGAGAAAGAAAAATAATGTACTGAAGACAGCAAGAGTGAATGTAATTTATATTTTGAAAGGATAAGACCAAACAAAATAATGGTAGAAATCTTCAAATTAATGAAGGTACAATGGCAAAATATATAGATAGAATTTCACATCAACCATTTTAAAGCAAGGAAGATGACAAAAATCACTGCTCTATTCTCCCATAAGCCAGCTCTGAACTAGAAAGAAGATGGAGAAAGATGGCACTCATAAGCTAGAAATCAAGGACCTAAAAATACAGTGGGTAAAAGAAACTAAAAGGCTGTATGGCTGCTTATATATCTCAAAAAGATGTAAAATTTAAAAAAAAAACATAATAAAAGGGGAGGAAAATTCAGAATATACTTAACCTCAAGCACAAGATGGCTTAAAACTCACAATTGGTCTAGTCTAAATGCATAGAATTTGTGGTGGAGTCTGCATCCTGAGTGAAAAAGAATATACCACAGAGGTTCCATGTACCATTTATTGTGAGAAAATGTGATCATTTATCGTGCTGGTTTCTTCTGGAATTTGTACTTTCTGGAAGTCTTATTATATTTTAATATGAAGTTGCTTTTATTGATTTCTCTCCTTTCATTCACTTCATTACAAAATGTTTTTCTTGTGACCTCAGGGCTTTCAGGAACATGAAATCTGTAATTTGCAGGAAATACTGTTCAGGATATTTGAGATGATTTCTTTTCTATTCTTAAATCAGGACTATAATCCCTTTTAGAAGATTAGGAAACCATGAGTTCTGTGCTTAAGCTGAACATTATGAGCTGGAAGAACTACAGATATCATCTGATCTCTACTACTATTCATTATTTATTTTTAGATATCATATTTTATAATACTACTTTTAAATCTTTATAGAGATAAGAAAAATTTAAGGAAAACACTGGACTTTCCAACTAAATTTTGAAGAATTTAGTTGGCCTCTATGTACTGCAGAATGTGTCCTGAACTTTCAAGTGGTTGTTTATGAGGATAACAAGGCTGTACCAAGGTGTGGTCCTTGGTGAGTCCATAAATAGCAAATGATCTTATGTACATATGGGGCTCTGGTTTCCCATTAAGCTTTCCTTCTTCTCATACCAGGATCAGTGAGTCATGTGAATCCAGCTGCTTCTGACTTCTCTGCATATACCTCCTACCTATCAATAATGCCCTTAGTAGTATCCTCCCACACTCCCAAAGCAAGCACTCTGTTTGGTCTCATGTAAGTATCATACACTTTACACGACACTGAAATGGTTCACTGTTCCATAAAATATTTTTCCCTTCTGTTTCTTTTTCTTGCTCAAAATGTCATTCTTCTTCTCGAGACATTGGTATATTTTACAGGGGTAGAGTATAATAATTCAAAACTGGTATATAATATGTAATGATCATATAAAGCTAATAAGCACTTCTGACTCCCCAGACAGTTATCATTTGTATATGTTGGGAACTGTCACATGCTCCTAGTTATTTTGAAATATATCACAGATTGTTATAATCAAAACTTAGCAGGCTATGTATAGAAAAAAACATGATTCTTCTCTGTGTTTTATTGTCCCTTATCTAAATTCTTTCCATCTCCCTGCCCTTTGCCTTTTCCAGTCTTTAGTGACCACTATTGAACTCCATTCTTCTGTGATATCAACTTTTTAATTTATACGACTGAGTGGAAATACATGGTATTCGTCTTTCTGTATCGGGCCTATTTCACTTAGGATAATTATCTGCACTTCCATTTATGTTACGAATGGTAGGATCTTGTTTGCGCATCACATCTTCTTTATCCATTCTTCAGTTGATGAACATATATGTTGTTTTCATTTCTTGGTTACTATAACGAGTTCTAGAATAAACATGGGAAAGCAGATGCCTGTTGGACATATATTTCATTTTTTCAGGTATATACCCAGCAGCAAGATTTCTAAATCAGATGGTATATATGTTCTTAATCTTTGTAGAATCTCCATCTTATTTTCTATAATGGTTACATAAATGTATGTTCCCACCATCAATGTGTAGAAATTCCCTTTTCCCAATATCTTTACCATTACTTGTTACCTCTTGTCTTTTTTATAATTGCTGTTTTTACTAGAGCAAGATGATATTTTATTGTTGCTTTGATTTGCCTTTTATTGATGTTTAATGACCTTGAATATTTTTCTCATATTCTTGTTAACCATTTGTATGTCTTTTTGGGAAAATGTCTATTTAAATCTATTTCCCGTTTTTAATAAGATTATCTCAGAATTGCTTTATCAAGATTTTAAAGCATCTAACATATTCTGTACATTATGTCTGTCAGTTGCATAATTTTCAAAGATTTTCTCCCATTCTTTAGGTCATCTTTTCACTCTTTACACTTCCTTTGTTGTGCAGAAAATTTTGATTTTAATGGAATGCCATTTTCACTTTCATTGTCTGTGTTTTTGTGGTCTTTTCCAAAGTCTTTGTCCAAAAAGTCTTTACCCATTTCAATATCCTGAAGCATTTACACTCTATTTTCTTCTAGTAGTGTCATAGTTTCAGATCTTACATCTATGTCTTTAATTAATTTTGAGATGATAAATGTAACTAGTAAGAAACAAGGGTCTAGTTTCATTCTTGAAGTATATTTTCAAATCAAATAGTGTAATGTCTTCTGCTTTGTTCTTTTCACTTAAAATGGCTTTGGTTATTCAGGGTGTGTGTCTGTCTGTGTGTGTGTGTGTGTGTGTGTGTGTGTGTGTGTGTGTGTGTGTTTCCACACAAATTTTATGATTATTTTTTCTAGTTCTGTGAAAAATGTCATTGGTGTTTGGGTAGGAATTGCACTGAATCTGTATATCACTTAGGGTGGTAAGAACAGCTTTCCCACTGAAACAAAATACAAATACAAAAATACGTGACACTCACAATTTATTTATTTATTTATTTATTTATTTTTTTTTTTTTTTTTTGGTGGTGCCGGGGATTGAACTCAGGCCCTTGTGCTTGCAAGGCAAGCACTCTAATCACTGAGCTAAATCCCCAGCCCCCGACACTCACAATTTAAATAGGAGAGGCTTAATTTGGCTCCTGGTTTTGAGAATTCAGTCCATGGTGAACTCCCCCGAGGGAGAAACAGCTTGGTGGAAGGGCATGGCGAGGAAAGATGCTCACTGCATGGCAGCCAGGAAGCAGAGAAGGAAAGGAGGAGTTTCGAACAAGAATACACCCTTCTTGGTCATGTCCCCCATGACCCATCTCTCCAACCATTCCCTGCCTCCTAACAACACGTGAACTCACTAATGGACTAATCCAAGAATGAATAAGCACCATAACATTTCTAATGATGAATAAGCACCATAGCATTTCTAAACTATAACATAATCAATTTTTCCAATCCATTAACATAGAATATCTTTCCCTCTTTATATATCCTTTATAATTTCTTTTATCAATGTTTCAGTTTTCACTGTAAAGACTTTTCACCTTTTTAGTTCAATATATTCCTAGGTATCAGAAATGCTACAGATTTTTCTACATGGATAATGCTTACATCAAGTATCAGAGCCTGGGGCTGGGGTTTTTTCACTCAGTGGTGAATAGTGGCTTGGCATTCTTGAGGCCATGAGTTCCAGTCCCAGCATCATAAAAAGAAAAAGAAAATGACAAAAGAAAAGAAAAAAAATCTTGCTCTTAGGGAGACATATATAAGAAATTTTAATAGTACTTGTAGAATTTTATTTCTTAGGATGGTGATAGCCTATAATCTTATAGAGCATATATCTTATAAGCCTTATCTTATATGCCTATATCTTATAGATCTTATAGTGTGCATGTGTGTTTGTGTGTATGTGTGTTTATGTAGGTGTATAATTTTGATTTTAATGAAGATGTAAAAAATAGTTTTATTCACTGAAAGATGAGTAGCATTTATGAATATAGTAATAAACTAAAATTTTACATGAAAGGATAAAGTTTTAGAAGAAGTAGTGCAGCTGACAGTTGTTTTTTATAAAAGGCATATAAAATGATTTAAATTTTCCATTTTGTATATGAGCTGTTTTAACTTTAAAAAACTTAAGGCCGTTAAGAGACAATTCTTCCATCATGTGCATGTGATTAGCAGACATTTATTTTTTCTTTCTTCTGTATGTATATATAGTGCTCCAAAAAAGTGCTCCTTTCAGGAACAGATTAAAATGCAGATCAACTGAGATGAAGATTCAATGATATTTTACCTTTTTTATTTGAACAAATTTACTATTAAAATATTCTTACCACCACAAAGACAGGCCTGCGACTCTTAAACCCAAAGCCCCGTGTACCCCTTCCCCCTGCGTGCCCTTCCCTCGGAGAGTTTCCCACCACCCTCAAATCCAAGGGGAATGGTCGCCCCTTGATTGGTCACCCCACACCACACGAGCACTTTGCGGAGTCGGGAAATGTGTGTATAGTTTTTGTGGCTTGGAGACCTTGGTCTATGTAGCAGGGCATCTAATTAGAGCTCACGTTTGTGAGTATTGCTGTAGCAATCTCTATTTTAATTTCTCCCCAGCTGTGCAACTGGCTGAAGCACAGATGGGAAGTGGAGCTGGGGGAAATCAGAAGAATTGAAAAGCGAGTTGAAAAACCAATGAAGCTTTAACAAGAGCAGGGTTGCTCTGAGAGTTCTAAGCTCCCAAGGTGGACAGGATTGTCTGAGTTTTTCATTTCTTTTTCTATACTTAGGGATTTAACTAATGTCTTGAGATACATTGGAGAGGGGAGACATGAATGTCTAGAGGGCCACTTATGGGAAGGGTCCTGCCATTAGGATATTCTGCTGGCTTTGCATTTGCTCCACCTGAGGGAACCATGTCCGAGACAAAGTCGTTTTCTCTTGATTTTCCTCTTACTAGGATGATTAAATACTTTACTGTCTGAACCACACACTTTTCAGAATATAAAGGATATATGAACAAATAACTAAGACACATCAGGCGTCATCCTGGACTATTTGGGCAAATTAAGACATTCCTTAATTTACTTTCTGTACAGTTCCATTTGGCAGAATACATGTGCACTTCCCAAAAGTATACTTTGTGTCCTGACTTCCATTCTGATTTTCCCACTTGAAAAGCCTCATTCTTAGACTGATAATTCAATTAAAAAACTGTTTATCATGGTTCTAAGGCCTGCCACCCTATTACTTTCTCCAAAATTGCAAGCCTCTTGTGCTCCTAGAAATCCTATCTTGTGATGATGAAGGATCAAATATCAAAGATCAAGCCACAAGAATAAAACTGTAAGACCCAAAATGTCTCGTCTCCTTCTCACTGAATAAGCTTGTTAATGCTTTTGGGTACTTAACATGTGAAGGCATCCTATCATTTCAGAAAATCATTTCCATCCTTTGTTTTTTCTCCCTTTTTCTTTACACTTAAATGTCATAAATGCTTCAATATTCTATGCATAAGATTAAATGTAATTTATTCTAATTAAAAACAGGATGCCGCATTTAGAATGGTAGGAGGTATGGCATATCATACGCAGACAGAAATAAATCTGTTGAAAACTACATTATGTAAGTAGTTCTGCTAATCTTGTTTATTCAGGTACAATCTATCTAATTCATATAGACACACTTATTATATGACATATACATGTACGTATATATAAAATCCGGAGTAATTATTTAGCTGAGACCTTCAGTATAAGATGTAATACATAGTAAAAATAATAGTAGGATATACAATAGAATGAATGATAAAAGTGATAGTATTTACTCTCTGGGAGGAAGCTACATATATTTTTAATGTAAGCATATTTTATATGTCACTGCTATGAACAGTAAACAGGGTGTTCTCTATCAATTCTCATTTTCCCTGAATCTCTCTGTCTTTATCCAGTTCAGGCTGTCCATTGTCCGTACACGGTGAACCCACTTTCATGTCTAACTCCTTTGCCTATTCCTGCTTACTGTGGTGGAATAGTAAGGCACGGCTGATTCATGGTCTCAATTCTCTGTGTAGAAAATCCTTCGTTTCTGTATCTGTAGGTTTTAAAGTTCTTATTAGCTTCAGTCATAGCAAGTGATTTCTATGGAGGTTTGTTCCTTGTAATATGTCATGCAAAATGACAGTCATAAAATGACACAGGAAAGGAAGAAAGGTTAATACAGGAAATCCAAAACAAACCTCTGCAGAACCTGAATTCCATTTTCTTAATGTGCTCAGCCATGGGCAATGAGAGCTTCGCTTACTGAATTGTAAGTAATCAACTAGTCGCAACATCCACAAACAATTTGACCCGGTCTCCACAAATGAATTAATCAATCTGGCTGTCAACCTTGTTTTCAAGGCGAAGGAATTCAGTTTGCTCTCATTTAAGCCTTCTGCCCAAATGGAACCACAGCTATCCACCACTCATGCATATCGGTTTCCAACATCCTTGCCTTTGCTAATAATCTTTTGTGTTGTTGAGCAGTGTTCCTCTAGGCAACGTATCTACATTCTAGTCTTGAATAAAGAACTAGCACAAATCTCAGTTTCCATTGAATCATTTCTTGATCTGCTCTGCTGAAAATTCAGTAGAGTCTCCTCATACTCATAGCTATACTTTTCATATTGAGATATGTAAGACAGAGGAGAGGGCTATCCTTTCTATGATCCTTCTTTCCTTGCCAAGCAAAGAAAAGCTAAACTCAGAAAGAAAAGAAAGAAAGGGAGGAAGGAAAGAAGGAAGAAGGAAGGAAGGAAAGAAAGAAAGAAAAAAGAAAAGTAAAAAGTCCTCTTCTTTCTAGTTTCTCAAATTCTAAGAGCAAGTAACTTCAGGTAATTTAACAATAATAAAGCATTTTCAACGCTAATGTTGACCCTGCATATTTCTCTTTCTTTATGATCTAAGGTCCTAACTTTCTAATTCTTTCTTTTTTTTTTTTTATTTTAAACCAAGAACATGTATTGGTACATTCTACATACAATGGTCACATTCATTACATTAATTCTGTACCTATACATGATGTATCTTGGTTCTAATTCTACTTTCATGTATATCTATTCTAAAATGACACAGTATTTTCTTTGTTTTTCATGTTCCATTAGTACACGTTTGCAATACACAGTGATTGCATATATTGTGTGGAGTTAGTTCATATACATTTTAATTCATTTTTCCCCTCTATCCCTCCACTCCCTGCTCCTTCCCACTCTTTGTCCCTTTCCCACTTGCAAAAGCTCTATTTTCATTTTTTTCTTCTTCAATTGTTTTTTTCATTCCCTTTCCCTCTCCTCCCTAAACCTTCTGTAGGAGGAATGATGTTTGTGATTTTAGACCAATATAGTTACATGGTTGTAATTCCTTGTCCCTACTTCTGTCACAGATCCCTTCACAAGAGCAGAGTTGGCAAAATGAACATTTTAGAACCTCTTGCCCTGCTTAGAAAGAATACTTTGTTCTAGCCCTTAAAATGTTTCTATCAACAATAAGATAAATAGCTTTAAATCACTGAAATTTCATTGAATTTTAGGTGGCATATATGATTAAATAAAATACATAAAGGTTATGATGATAAACTAGTTAAACTAGTTGATAAGAAAGTAGAATTTAAAAGAGTAACTCCTTCACTGCATTCAACAGTTTTGTGTTGTGTTTGACTGAGTTTTAAAAGACCAGAAGAAGAGGGTTTAGAAAAAGATTAGCTATGTCAGTGATTTTCAAAGCATGCTTCTGGACAAGGAGTATCAATTATAAATTGGGAACTTTTCAAAACACAAATTCTAGATTTCAACAAGCTATGAAAGAAGCCTTCCAGGTGATGTTCAGTTATACGAAAGCTTCATAATCACTGGTCTACCTCAGGGGTCTGCTACAAGCTCAAATTTTTATTAACAATGTCATATTCTTTTATAAGCTTTTATATTAACTACTGTTTCTTTCATAGTGTCTACAAATCATAGTCAGTTTAGTTAATTGATATTTGAATGATTTTAATTTTGTTTTAAAAGATAGTAAGCAATTACATACACCCAAAGTGCTCGTAACATTTAAAATCTTACTTTTTCAGATTTTTTTAAAAAAAGAACTAGAAATTTAAGACTAAAAGTCTTTAGCAAATCAGTGTTTACAACCACTCTATGTTTCTGATATTCCTCTATTTTATACTTTTCTCTTGCAAATATTTCAAGTGATATATCCAGCTTAAACTCTATTGTGTTAGTCAACTTTCCATCATTGTGACAAAGTACCTCAGATAAACAATTCATGGGGATACTCATGGTTTCAGAGATCTCATCCATAGAGGATTGTCTCTATGTTTTGGGCCTGTGGCGAGGCAGTACACCATAGTGAACTATGTGTCAGAGGAAACTGTTCACCTCATGGCAGCCAGGAAGCAAAGAAAGAGGAAGAGGAGACTTTGGGTTTCCAACTCTTACAGGGCCTGCCCCCACTGACCTAACTTCCTGCCTCAAGCCTCCATCTTCTAAAGTTTCTGCCATTCTGAAATTTCCAACATCTGCAGTAACTCCACAGGCTGCAGACAAAACCTTTAAAATATAAACACATGGGTTCTGGGCAGATACTTATCCAAACTGTAACATTCATTAGATAATGTCGAAGTCATGTTTTTTTGTTTGTTTGTTTTTTCTCTTTTTCCTCTTATTTGTTGATAAACTGATTAGGTCTGACTATTAGAGTTGATATGTGCAGCTTGCACGCCTATTTTATAAACACAACTCTTAATAGTTATCATTGCAAATTCTGAGAAAGAAAAAGAGTTATACACATTTAAGCAGGATAATAAGAGCAGCACTTTTATGACTACACTTATACAAAATCATCATATTAGTAACTAAATAAAATGTAACCTAGCCACTGTATAATTAATATAATGCTTATCCTAATTTTGTCATAGGGAAATCCTAGACAAGAAAACCCATAATATTTGCCTCTGCAGGTTTTCTGTGTCAAAAATCATGTGCCCAATTCACACATTCTATGCCCAAGTTCTCAGAGGCATTTTTTTCGGTCTGTGGAGTATTAGCAGGATAATCTTTGCAGTCTGTATATTTTTCTCTTCAAAGAAGGATCCTCTACCCAAACGAGCACTAAACTGATATTTCAACATTTCAACTTCCATGGAACAAAAACTCTTAAAAAAAAAAAAAAAAAGGGTTGGGGCTGAGGATTTAGCTCAGTGGTTAGAGTGCTTGCCTTGCAAGCACAAAGCCCTGAATTCGATCCCCAGCACCAAAATAAATAAATAAAAGGTGTATTCACTTGTTGACTGTGCATATGTATAGAATGCAATTACCCTTTGCAGAAAAATTACGGAATAGATGTCAATGAGAAGTTCAGGTAAGTTTATGTTAGATTGACAGTGGCACAAATGTGCCTGTAAGATATCTTATAAAGTACGAGAGCTAAAGTTATCATACATAAAAAATTTACATTTGAGGAAAATTAGCATGAAATCTGCCATGTCACTGATGTAATTTTTAAGGAAAATGTTGAAAAGTGTTATTTATAAAGAAACAGAACAAAAACTGCTGCTGTTTCATACTATGCAAAATTAAAACAATCGTTCTCAGAATGCCTTTAATCATTTGAACTGCTTTCTCAACTCTCTTACATGCCTTAATGGAGAGAGATTTCCCAGCAGTGATATAATGTTTCTCCAAGGATGGCTGAAAACATTGGCTCCTAGAAATCGTACATTTTCTTAAAAGTAAGTATGATTTGCTAAGTGAGACTTAAATAGAATCTTAGACTATAGAACTGGAAAGATTCAGGGTGGCTCAGAAACTCAGGGCAGAGCTGCGACATTGTAACTGATGGGTAAACCTGCCCCCTCAACATATTTTCTTTGGTTTGAAGAGCTAAAAACAAAGCAACACTTTGCAGGGAAAAAAAAAAGGAATTTTTCTTCGATCTTAAAATTAGGATTTAACTCATAAGAAAACATGTTTCTGGTCTTGCCTCCAATACGAAAATAGTGTGTTGGAGTTGGAAGAGCTACCTGGTCGACCTGAGTCCCTGATCTCCAAATCCCCGGGGCCCACCTGCCTCTTGTATTTTTCTTAGACTCTGTAGTCACCTATTCTGTGTCAAGCAATGCCTGGGGGGTAAGAGATACAGCTGCAAATAAAAGGACAAAAGAAATGACCTCGTGAAATTTCTATTGTAGTGGCAGTGACAAACGATAAACAATAAAATGAATAATCATGAATAAATAACATCTATTAGACAGAGGAAGAACTCTGGAGAAAAAGAAAGCAGGAAATGTAAAACTTTGCCTGGCATGTTCAAGCTTGAGATGAAAGGTTAGTGTGGTTGGTACAGGTAAGGAGGGGGCGTGTGGGAACAGACAGAACTGAGATGTAAGACAAGGGGGTTGGGGGAGTTTGAATCAGGCCTCAGTCCATTCTCAGAATTTTGTATTTTTGATTGAGTAGCACTGGAGTCATTAACCAGTACGTAACAGGCAAAAAACCCCAAAACCCTGCTAAGTTCATCTGTAAAAGGCTCACTGTAAGTACTATATTTTCAGCAGTCCCCAGAGGAGCAAGTGCCAAAGGAGAAAGAGCAGCTGGGAGGTATTGCAATGGAGAAAGGGAGAAAGAGGGAGAGAGAGAGGGAGAGAGAAACATAGACAGAGACAAAAGTGAGGGCATCATATCATGGTAAAGAAAAATAGTTGTATTCTGGAGAGATCCTGAAGGTAGAACTGACAACATTCACTGACAGATTTAATGTGAAGTGAAGGGAAATAGAAAAGTCAAGGATTACTCCATAATTTCAAACCATAACAAATGAAGGGCGGGGTAAAATTAGAGGAAGACAAAAACTATACATGATTGTGAAATTTAATTTAGATATAAATACATGAGAAGGCAAGTGACTGGACTCAAGCAGAGAGCTGCCAGGGGTCAGACCTCTTCTCCTGTCTTATCTAGGGGTAGAAGTAAACACACTGTCTGTTGTTTGGAAAAAGTCACAGGAATTGGGTCCTGGTGGCAGCAGTGAGTATGTGTGGCAAAGAAAAACAGTCCTTCTGCTGAGCTATCTCATGATGTTTTGGGGTTATCAGTTTTTAGTTCTGTATTCAGAGCTATTATTTCTACTTTGAAAGGCAAAGAAAAATCAGTCTGAGGTGTGATCAAAATGTACTGGGTAAATATTAAATTTTAAAATGTTTTGCAGTAAAAGACACAGAGAGATTAATCCTCCTCAGAATACCCCCCGCCCCGAACACACCTACCCCACCATTAGTGCCCCTTTCTAAAGCAGTTCTGGAAGTTCTCCTTTGTGTCTTTATGAGTCGTGTTCAAAAACATGGTGACTGCTGCTCCCAAGTACCATCAAATGGAAAAGCAGGCTCCTAAAAACTTTAGTGTGTCCTCATTCACCTTTTTTACCACAGTTGGGACCATGTGACTTGGGGTTCTCCCCCAAAGTCAAAATGGCTGTGAAAGGTAAGCATTTCAAATCGCTCCAGGACATTGGGACAGCCATGATGGCACCCAAAGCCACTCGGGAAAGTGGACTTCCAAAACTGCTTCACAAAGTAGCAAGAATGATGTGGTATTCAAAGAAAAGGGGAATATTTTGAGGAAGATTAAAGGCAGTATTATTTTGCTACAATAAAAAGAAATTTAAGTAAGAGGAACAATGAACTGAAGTGTAATGGTTTATATCTAGATGTCCCCCAAAGCTGCATGCACACATTGGTAGGGCTGTTGGAAGGTTGTTGGATCGGGGGACATGATATTCACCAGAGGTGGCCTGAAAGTGTTTATCTTCCCCCTCCTTCCCTGGTCTCTTGTTGCTTCTTTCCTGCCGTGCCATGAGCAGTTCCCCTCTGCATTGCCCCTCTGCCAGATCCCTCTGTCTTGGGAGCCAGCCAGCTATAGACTGAAACCTCTACAAACTGTGAGCCAAAATGAACCTTTCCTGCTTTAACATGTGGGTGTCAGGCATTGTGTCACAGCAATGAGAAACTAAGACACCAAGGGAAACTGCTTTTAGAAAAGCATGCTTATATGATTTATTCTGGATGTACTTACACTGTTTTCAGGAATATATTACCCTTCTCTAATTTGTTCACCCACTTTGCTTTATACCTATAATAGCAAACAGTAAAAGTTTCATCTCTCATGGAAAACAGATTTAGCTGTGAACAGAAACTTTTGATGTCCTAATTGTAAAAAATAAGTAAGAGTACAGGAGGGGAGGTCAATAGGGAAAGTATTCTTAGGCAAGGAAATGGCTTTTATTGCATTTCAAATCATATCATCTTGACAGTTTCCTAAGCTGATTCTATGTGCAGGCACTTTATTTTCTTCCATAACAGTAGCTCTTGGCTCCAGTCATGCAAATCTGCTTAAAATGATATACGCCATTTGCTTCTGTGAAATCTCAAGCTGGATATCCCTTCCCCACACTGAAGATCAAACTATTCCTTCTTTCCTTTAAACATTGTTTAAAACTCCCTTCTGCTGAATAATGTCAGTAGGCCAGATAACATGTATTAGAAACTTGAGTGTCAAGCCTGACAGAATGAACACAATTTGCTAAGATATAAACGAGAAATAAGTGGGACCTTGGTTTATATTTTCTAAGCGGTTGCATTTAGTCCTAGGCCACTGGGCTTTTGTACATGAAAATAAATAGTATCATGTCTCAAAGAGCTAGAAAACATACCGGCGTGATATCGTGGAAGTACAAGACAATTAGAGTCAAAGTGAAGGTAAATTCAAATCCTGATCTCCCCATTCACTAGCTGTGTGACTTTGGTCAAAACACTGAATGTTTTTGAGATTCACTTTTATAATTTATAAAACGGAATTCTTGATATCATTTTAATACTTTTGTTTTTTTTTCATTTTAATAGTTTTGGATTTAAAAAAAATGCCAGTTTATGGAAGAATGATGTAAACCATTATATAAAATATAATTCTTCATTCGATTAATTTGTGAAAGATCCAGTAAGTGCCATAGACAGCACTCTGCTGTTCATATTCACTTTCATAGATAAGCTCTAGTACCTGAACTGGGGTGGTCAGCAATAGAATAGAGTTGTATCCTGCAGTATTTAAAATGAGCAGAATGAAAAAGGAGTTTAAGGCATCGAAGAAACATTCACGCAAGCAAGTGCACAGGGCACTAAAATGTGTTTTTCCAGGACCATTGTTATTCAGCTTTGGCTACATTAACTTGCACAAATGCATTAAAATAGCAGTGTTGGCTTCTTCTCAGAGTGTTAATCTGTATGATTTGTACCTGTAAGCCCCTCATTCAAGTAGACAATAGGAGAATGGTCAGATTAATGCAAATTGCCATGTAAGTGTATGAAATGCTCTCAAGCAGATGCATTGGCTCTAGTTATGAAAATTGAAGAAAAACCGAAGTATTTTTATTTTGTTTTCTCTATAATATGAGGTGCCAAGAGCTATCAAAGGTGATGTAGTCCTCCAGGGTAGTGCCATAAAAGAGAATTATGTTTGTAACTAAGCTTGCAATTCAGGTTTTGGAAATGAATACTTATGTTACTTCAGTAGATTTTGTAAGAAAACAATTTCATAAAGGTATTTTGTACTTGGAAGAGAGAACAAGTATTTGGAATCGAGATAAGTAAAACAAAATGTTAAGCTTAAAAAACAGATGTTTTCCTGAAGAAGTAACACCAGATTAAGCATTAGTAAACCATTTAAAGGAGTAAGTAAAATTTTCTCCTGCAGAATATTTTCTTGGCTTTGGGCTTGTTTTTCTGTCAGTTTAACAATAGGTGATGAAAAGGGCCAAGTCCAAATTGCAAATTCCACATCCTGCCACTTATGACAAATAGAGCTATTAGTTCTACCCTGGGCTAAGTGGAAGAAACTGGCTTAGTAGGACAAGCAATAGTATATTAATAGTCTCTGAAGTGCACTGGGTCTTGAAACCACTTCTATGCCCAAGTGGTCTGGGAAGTGTTTTACAAGACTCAATCTTGTCAAACCTTCTGGTGTAAAATCTCACTTATCTCTCACAACAACCTTATGGGATGGGTGCTGATCCCATGACGTATAAGAAAAATCAAAGTCCCGGGGGATGTACAGTGGCAAAATCAAAATCCAAACCACGGACGCTTAACCTTCTTCTTGCTAATATATTTCTGGGAGAGTTTTCATGTTTTCAAATCAACTAAATGACCACATGATGAGCTTTCTATTAAGTTGTTTTAGTTACTTCAAACAAATCAGTAGTCCAGTATGTTTGTTATCAGAGTCTGTCAATATATCTGATGGCATTTTGCCTAAAGTTAGATGGAATTTTTAAAAATAGTTGAATCATTCTTCAATTTACAGTCATGCATTTTATCACTGGAGTAGTCAGCTTGCTATCTGAGAGGCACAATCTCCTCTTAAAAGATGTTTTAAAGTTGCAAACAACTTATCTTGGTAAGCCTTAAGGATAGGACTTTAGGAGTCAGGATGTAAGGGAGTTCCAAATTTTGGAAGTATTCACAAAATCTGTTAATTTCCATAAATCCTAAAAAATTCAACGAGAAGGAGTTAAATTATACCATCATCTTGTAGCCAATGTACAATGGTTACGTAAAGCCAATAAGCACCTCCAGGAGATATAAGAGCAAAAGCAGTTTATTATATGCAGCTAGTAAGTACAGCCCTGGCAATAACTGCCAAAGCAGTGTCTTCCCGAACAAAAGAAGCAAGAAGTAAGAGACTTATTGGGGAAACACATGCATACTCGTAATTGAGAGGCTTGTCATCTCAGGCAGACAGGCAAATTCCTGAGCGTGCTATTTATCGTGCTGCTTCATATACAGTTTAGTGAAAAATGGTGGATAGGAACGTTGTGGGGCCAGAGCATTGAGCATTACACTGTTCGAAGTTTCTTCCAAGTCAGCTAAGAAAGATGCTGGGTGACTTTGCTCATTTGAATTGGGACCTTGTGATGTTTTCCTGGACACCTTTATCTAAGAAAAGAAACAATGTGCAGTTACCTGTATGTTTGCAATAAACATCTACGGCCCGTCAAAATTCAGATGTTTACCCCAAAATGTTCCTGCCTAGCAATTAACAATTTTGCTCTTCCCATCAGGGGTAGACATTTAGGAAACAAATGGGCTCACATTTGCTTAATTTCACTGTATATAACTCTGGGGCTAGCATTTGTATCATCAGACTTTCTGCATATATTGCTTAAAAGATCCTTGTTTTTGTTTTCTTCCCTTATTTCTCCCCTCAACTATATTCAGTACATTTTTGTCCTTTTTCATTTACTACTTTCATATACTGAATTTTAAACACCTATAGAAGCAAGTGAAACGTAATTGGCTCTCCCGCTTCCATTCTCTCATTCCAGTCGTGTACCCTCTATTAAATATTTGAATCCTTAAAATACCCTGAGGAGCCATATGCAGATATTCTTCCATTTAGCAATCCTTATATGGGGGTTTCCTCCATAGCACTTAAGTAGAGAACAATTGATGAGCTGGCCCCTGTTTGTCAGTTTCCTCTCAAATAACTAGCCAATCCCTTACCTCAGGAAGGATTTTATTTATCTGACTGCCTCCCTGAAATACTTGCACAGTACTGAGTTCTTTGATTTGGTAAGATTGGGTTAGTTTTGTTTTGTTTTGTCTTGTTTTTGTTTTTTTCCTTCAATGCATTTTTATCTCTGTTGTTCACAAATTTGTGTTAACTCCCTGAAATATTCCACACATGTCTTACTGAATCTAGACTTGAACAAATTAGATCCAACCCTGAGACAATGTAGATCAGGAAGCTTTGTGGTGAGGTGATAACTAAACGAGCCTTGCAGATGAGCTTGATGTTTTCCAGAGCGTATCTCCTATTTATCATTAGTTCTTTCCTACTCATGCATGCTGGACTCATGCATGCTGTAACACATGCATGCTGGACTATTCACCAGACTTCTGGCAGAGTCAAGTTCTTCCGATCCCTCGTCCAGCTTCTCTGAAGCTCAAGTACCATAATACGTAATTCTAGAATCACATCCACACTTCTCATGAGCCAAAACATTTTCAAAGACTTTTGCAAACAAAGTTGGGGATCAAAGTATTCAATAATAAAATCTGAAATTACAGTTCGTTACTCTGATGAATTCCACGAGACTGGAAAAAAAATGATAGAAAAAGGTTAATCCTGCATGTTCTTTTTCCACATGTATAGATTCAACTAACCAGGGATCAACATGTTCAGAAAAAAAAAAAAAAATTAAAAGAACAACTAACAATGCAAAATCGTAATACAACAATAAAAATAATACAGATTAAGCAATATAATATAACAATTTATATAACATGTAAAGTTAAATTGTATAAATAATCTAGAGAATATCTAACACTTGTAGGAGATTGCACATAGGTATATGGAAAGTAACTTTGAATAACCTTCACATCTGCTCTGCTCTCTCTTGAGGCCACATCGTCCATATCAGAATATTCACCAGATAGATCTTCTAGGCTCCTTGATAGAATCTGCTGGACTTTGAGCAAGGCAGAAATAATAGCTGTGAAATTGAGAGAAAGAGGGTTGATAGCTCCAGCTGTTCCGTTGTTTACCCTGGTCACTGCACTTGGTTCTCATTTATGTTTTTATTTGTTGGTAATGCCATGTTAGAAGATTTCAAAGACTTCATTAGGGTAACTTTGGATGACGTCGCCTTCATCTTTGATTTTCCAGAACTTTTGAGATAATGTTACCATTGGTTCATTTTCAAATGATATGAGAGGTATGAAATAATAATAATCATCACCATCCTGTGATTTTGAAGGGAAAGGGGAAGAGAAATAACCCACCCACTGGAACAGTAAAATTCTAATTTTAAAATGATATTTACACTGTAATATCGAGGACACATGAAAATCTCAAGTAATACTTTTCTAAAACAACCTTTATGCAATAAATATTCCATAAAGATTCCACAGTAAAGATTTCAAATCTTTATGCAATATTTATTGCATAAAGAATTACTTGAGATTTTCATGTGTACCCGATATTACAGTGTACTTTAAAATATAAAATTTATTCATCATATGACATTACCATGTGTATCTTATATGATATATGTATTATGTTGTGGTACACTAATTTATATTCTATATAGTAATATTCATTAATACATAAATACTTATGAATTTGTATATAATACACTGCAATTTATTAGTAATTCACAAGAATTATTACCTTTTCTATTTTTGGACATCTTGCAAATAATACCATAACTGTTACCAACAATAATAGTTTTAAAACAATCATTGTTCATCATATTTTTCCTGGTTTTAACCTAATTCTATAAAATTTTTATATGCCAAAAGTTTTCACTACATACGTAGGTAATGAAGGTTACAAATTTGTGTTAAAAATGAGAAAGATGTTGGCCTTCTTAACAAAAATTATGCTTACTTTGCTTGCACAAACATGACCTTCAAAAGTACAAACTTTCAGGGCTGGGGATTTGGCTCAGTGGTTATATGCTGGCATATAAAAATTTTTGTTTGCCCCAAATTACTTCAATTTCTTGTAGTATCTGCATTCTACCAAATAATTTGGCTATGCAAATGTGACTTTGTTTCATTCCACTTAGACAAACTGCTATATAACAACAACAACAACATTAAAATACAGGTTTGGTGATTTTATTTATTTATTTATTTTTTAAATTTTAAACCAAGAACATGTATTGGTACATTCTACGTACAATGGTCAGATCTTCCCAGAAGAATTAAAATCGTCATACCACAAGGACGTATGCACCACCATGTTCATAGCAACACAATTTGTAATAGCTAAGTCTTGGAAACAACCTAAATGCCCAACAACCAATGAATGGCTAAAGAAAATGTGGTTTTTCTGCACGATAGAGTACTATACTGCCATAAAAAGGGATAAACTAGAGTCATTTGTATATAAACGGATGTTCCTTGAGAGCATACTTTTAAGTGAAATAAATCAGACACTCATGAGTACACATCGAATTGTTTCTCTGATATGAGAAACCATAACTGTAAATAAGGACAAAGAGGTGTAATAGATATTATATGGGGGGAGGATGGTGTGCAGAGGAGACGAGTACTAGAAGGAAAGAAGGGGAAAAGCAGAAAGGCAACAGGGGAAAGAGAGGGGAAAGGGAAAATATGGAATATGATGAATAAACCTGCTGTAAATAGGGAGGGAGGGAGCAGAGGGGAGGGGTGGGGGAGGGGGGGAGAACCAAGGTTTGGTGATTTTAGAATCAATTTCTTCCAGTTATTTGGGGTATAGTCAGTTTGAAATTGCATATTCAATTTTATTGAAATAAATAAGTTTTCAGAATTATGTTAAAACCGGGAAAAATATGAGTGGTTGAAGTGCCTGACTTGTAAGCACAAGGCCCTGAGTTCCATCCCCAGCACAAAAAAAAAAAAAAAAAAAAAGACTTTTAAAACTTTTTCCTTCCAAATTTGTTAAGTGAATTATCTAACAAGATGCATGTTTTAAGTGTTTGCAAACTCTTTTAGAGTTAGAAACTTGCTCATTATGTTTTCTCCAGGATACATACATCCTGTGTAGAATGAGTAGATTAATGTATTCATATGAAATGTCATTTACCTATTCAAACGACATCAATTAAACGACAGCTTTTCATACTTATGGTCAAAATATGCTGGGCAATTTATTTGACTTAAATACAGTTTAGGCATAAATATCAACTCCTATAATATTTAAAATCTGCTTGATGGTACAAATCTAACTCCTTAAATACTAACAAAGTGAGAAAGATTAGCTGCTAATTTTTGAGGTTGAAAAGTAATGAAAACATTAAAAAAAAGTGTCATCTGTAAGGGCCGTGTTTATTATACACAGATTCATAAAAGAAGTTAATTGCTTAATACTTCTGTTCCTCTATTCAATTCCATATTAATAGAATGGAAGGATGGCAATCCATACTATGTAGAAGAGATTTAGAAGATTGGGCTATCTGATCTAGCTGTGATTTAATTTGCTATAAAAAGTTATGTCATTACTATATTTCTGGCCCTGGATTTTCTTATCTGTGAAGTAAAAGGATTGCGTGCCACAGTCACTAAATTCTCAGTCAGCTAGAAAAAGTTAAAATACAGAGAATGTACAAGAAGGCACCACGGTGAGAGGTGTCAACGCTCATGATCAAGCCTCAAGGAAGTGACCTCATTAGAGAGTGCATATTCAAGATTAATTGGAAGCAAAGCTGTGTATGTAGCCCAGTATCAATTTGTATAGGACTTTTAAATCAGGAGGCAAGTGCAGATTTTATGAGAAGTAAATGGGCATCCATGGGACCTTTGAAAGCAGAAGAGCTGCATAATGACTGAAGGGCTTAAAGAAGATTAATCAGACATCAACAGGATAGATCGATTGAAAATGAGAGACCTAGAGGTTACGGTGGCCACCAATGAAATGTGACTAAATGGAGGGCAAAGTATACCCAGCATTTTCCTGTGGTCAGGGCATGTGTGGTCTCTTCTTGCCTATATATCTGATAGTATAGAAGATAGAAAATTACCTACTCCAAGTATAACTTTCCTCATTTGTATGCTGAGGATGGGCTGGCTTCTTAAGCTGACTCTGAAAGTTTAGGATTTTCTGGAGACAAATTATTCTAAATATTTCAAAACATGATGATTTGTTTTTTACCTGGAGAACAACTTATTTTTCCATTCTGTTTTTAGAAATATGAATTATGTTTTAAGATGGTAAGGTGTTTTTTTTGTTGTTGTTTTGTTTTTTTTGTTTGTTTGTTTTTTATTTATTTATTTTAAACCAAGAGCATGTATTGGTACATTCTACATACATTGATCACATTCATTACATTTATTCTGTACCTATACATGGTACATCTTGGTTCTCTCCCTCTCCTCCGCCCCTCCCCTCTCCTCCCTCCCCCCCTATTTATATCAGGTTCATTCATCATTTTCCATATTTTCTCTTTCCCCTCTCTTTCCCCTGTTGCCTTTCTGCTTTTCCCCTTCTTTCTTTCTAGCACTCCTCTCCTCTGCACACCATCCTCCCTTTATATAATATCTATTACACCTCTTTGTCCTTATTTA
>PVJO010026404.1:0-21158 GCA_004026905.1 Hystrix cristata
AATGAACCTGCTGTAAATAGGGAGGGAGGAAGCAGAGGGGAGGGGCGGGGGAGAGGGGGGAGAACCAAGATGCATCATGCATAGGTACAGAATAAATGTAATGAATGTGACCATTGTATGTAGAATGTACCAATACATGTTCTTGGTTTAAAATGAAAGAAAGAAAGAAAGAAAGAAAGAAAGAAAGAAAGAAAGAAAGAAAGAAAGAAAGAAAGAAAGAAAGAGAGAGAGAGAGAGAGAGAAAGAGAGAGAGAGAGAGAGAGAGAAAGAGAGAGAGAAAGAGAGAGAGAAAGAGAGAGAGAGAGAAAGAGAGAAAGAAAGAAAAAAGAAAGAAAGAAAGAAAGAAAGAAAGAAAGAAAGAAAGAAAGAAATAAAGAAAGAAAGAAAGAAAGAAAGAAAGGGAGAAAGAAAGGGAGAAATACAGAAAGAGGAGAGAAAAAAACACCTGGATAACTTTGACAAGTATGTTGGCTAAAAATCATAAGGCTATAGACAAAAGAAATTGTACATAAACACTGTATTCCAGCTGATAAATTCTTCTCTCACTGAGATATAGGGTAACAATTCTGAAACTGCTTTACTTGTACATTAGTGTTGAATGAAGGAAGGAAGGAACCAGGTAGATACCAGGTTTCTCACTGTCAGAATGGAGAGTTTCATATAACCAAGAAAGGAGTATTAGAATGAACTTGGTACTACTGGGTTATAGTCAGAGATATTAATATAATTAATGTGTAGTTTAATATATAAAATGAATAGAAACAATTATAGATATGTGTGTTTTATGGGTTAGTATCCATATATATGCACATACACATACCACATAACTGGGCACATACATTCATATATGTGTATGTGTGTGATACACATAGATCTAGCTCCTTCAGCACTAACCACTGAGAAGGCAATGACACCAGGAACAATGAGCACACCACCCCGAGCCTGCAGAAATGCCTGACTCCAAGACTTGAGGCAGCCAAGATACAAGAGGAGCCTAGAGTATCTCAGCAATACCAGAAAGTAAGGGAGTGCACCAAACAGAAAAGAAAGAATGCATGTCAATGTGACATAGGAGACAAGTTGAAGAACTTGCCCATGGTCAAAGCTAGGACAGTCTGAGCAATAAAATAAATAAAGTGATACTGAGTTATAATACAAAGTATAAACATGCATGAGTCCATATTGATACAAATAAATAATTGAACAGAAGAATAAATAAGAGACAAATCTTTCTCACATAAGAATTACAAGTACATGAAGATGTTACATCGTACAGGATATAGAGTTTAATACCTGCTCCTTCCCAACGAGGGTAGACCAGATTTAATAGCCTACTTTCAAGGAACAAAAGTAAAAGAAGAGAAAAATAGCCTTACAATGGTGAAACCTGGGAAATACTACTTCGACCCAGTGATGATGGTTAACATAAACAGAAATTTCAAGTGGGTATCATACCCTCTGGTAGGATGGGATGAGGATACTTTGACACTGTTGTATTCCTTCTAAAAACCTGTAACCACAGGATAAGCACAAGAAAAAGGACAGAAAACCCCAGACTAAGGCCATTCTCCAGGAGAACTAGCCAGTGCTCCTCAAGACTGCCAAAGTCATAATGAAAAACACAGACAGACAAGAAACTGTCACAGACTAGGGGAGATTAGAGAGACGTGATAACTAGACGCAATGTGGTATGCCGCATTGAGTCCTGGAAAGAAAGAAGACATTGATGGAAACGCTGGTGAAACCCAAATAAAGTCTGGAATTTAGTTAATAGTAATATATCAATGTCAGCGTCTTAGTTTTGATAAATGTACTGTGGTAATATAAGATGTTAACAATGTGAGAAACTGGATGAGGGAGTATGTGAGAACTCTTTGTGTTCTCTTTCAACTTTTCTATAGGCAAAAGAAGTATTCCAAAATGAAAAGTTTATTAAAAATATCCCAACAGAAATTTTTGTAGAAACTGACAAGGTAATTCCAAAATTTATATAAAATGTAGTGGACCAAGAATAGTCAAGACTATATTCAAGAAAAACAAAATTGGAGAATTTAGGCAACAAGATATCAAAATATCATAAATCTATAGCTATTAATACATTATGGCATTAATGTAATTATAGAACAGAACAATAAAGTATAATATAAAGTCCAGAAAAAAACTTGTTTATATAGACCTTTAATCTATGACAATACAAAAATTTAAATGATATTCTTCTTAATAAGGAGTCCTGAGCAATTGGATATTCATGTCAAAAAATGAACCCTGACTCTCTCACACCATATGCCAAGGGCTGAGTTCTAGATGGAATATGGATATCTGCTCCTATGTGAGAAGGGGAAGAGAAGATCTCAGAAGATAATACACCGGTGTATCTTAGTGAGCCGAGGTAGGCAGCAATTGATAAAACTATTACACAAAGTCACACTAAGCATTAATTAAGAAAGTGAATTATAAATTAGACCTACGAATCAATAAGAAAAATACAGACAACTTTTAAAAAACAGAACAAAAATGTCACATGTTAGAATGCCAAAATGCCAGTAAGCCCATATAAATATTTGCTTAAATTTGATTAATTATCAAATGAAAATCTGAACCATAATGAGTCATCCCTGCACACTCAGTGTAGTAGTTTAAATTGAGAAGATGTTGGTAATAATGTGGTGCAACTGAATAAGACCCTCATACACATTTCAAAGACAGATAAAATTAATACAAGTGTTAGCAATAGTTCCTGGTTACTCTAGAAGAGAACTTTATTCTAGGCTGTTAGCAATGTTTTATTGCTTCACCTGAGTGATAGTTACACAAATGTGATCAATTTGTTAGAGTCCATCAAGCTATTTAGGATTTTTATATTTTCCTGTTCTGTATTTATACTTTAGATTTAAAGTTTAAAAAAAAAGAATTGTATGGACCTTCATGTAAAGATCATATTGAGCGATAGAGTGATTCTGGAAAGAAATGCTGTCTCCACATCTACTATTAATGAAACAAGTGAAATTTGCCTCTGCTTCAGTTCAGCAAACACTCATGATAACCTGTGAGATGACAGCATTGTAATTAGTGCTGCTAAGAGAACTACAGAGAGAAAGACAGAGACTCCATCCTGCCTTCCACCTCCCTGTACTGCCCAGCCCCTCAAATGTTATTTCCTGCTTTCAGATAAATAAACTCAAAAGCAGGTATTCGTATAAGGGAATATTTATTCCCCATTGCTACTTTACCTCACAAGACAAGAAAAAAAGTCTATGGATAATGCTAAGAGAATCTCTCCAACATCCTGCAGAAAAAGGGGGGACTTAGATTAATTACAGAGGAACAACTAGTCTGTTGTATCATCTATCATCTGCATCTATCTCTCAAAGTTTGGAACTTAAAACAGGGAGAGAAGCTAAAACCCTTCTCCCAACCCCAACATTACAGGCAGTTCACAGATAAGGGGAATGAGATTCAAAGAAGCTTCTCCAACTCCCAATGCCAAAATAGGACCTGTGACTACCCTGCTCCAGGCTCTTTGCCGTGAATCACACAGTTGCCAAGACAAATAATATGAAAGCGAATAAGGAGAAGAGATTAATTCCAACTGGTAAGATTTTGGGAAGGCTTGGAAGAACTGATGCTTGTTACTTGAGTTGTAAAAAATAAGGGGGGTGGAGGATGTCTCTAAGAACGATGATAAGCAGTGATCTTTTTTTCCCAGCTAAACAAATAGCCTCCCTTTTCTTCAAAACCACACGGTTTTCTAAATTTGTCTGTGGGTGCAGACATCTGTTTATGTGGAAAGATGCAAAATGAAGCATTCATTTACCCAGTTCTGGCCTTAATAGGGTAGAACCAAATGGTAGACATCGTGGTGGTTTGGCAATTTGTTCAACCTAGGCTCCAGGGGTTCTTTCTCTCCCTCAGCAACCCGCAAACAGAAAATAACTGAAAGGTTATTGTTCTCTCACTGTGCAAAGCTCTCTGCCTTAGATGAGAATATTATCTGGCTGCCTTTAAGTAGGTCATGCAATTCCACGCCTTAGTTCTATGTCTAACTCTCCTCTATTCCAGTGTGCAAGGCATAAGATAAAATTCAATTTGGAAAGGACATATTTATTCATTCATCTTCTCAGCAAATATTTCTGGAGCATCTTGTACATCTTGGGCTCTGTACTGCGATCTGTGAAGATCATAACACAGCAGTGAGATGTTTGTCCCTGCCCTCCAGGAACGTTAATCTCTTCCGTTTCCTCAACTTTAATTTGCTAATTTTTAATTTGCTCATTTAATATGCTAAGTGTTCCTAATGCCAAGGCCCATCTTTACACGTGAACTCAAGATTCCTCAACCCAAATGCCTGCTGAAAATCTCCTCCTGAGTGAACGACAGGTGCCTGAAACCCACTATGTCCAAAATTAAAATCTTCATCTCTACTCCTAAACCTTATACAAATATCTATCCAAACAACCCATCTAGAAACAGTGCCTTACTATTCTTTCTATCTCCAACTGCTCACTCACCAAGCTCTTCCTTTCCAAATATTTTTCTAATTCATTTTTACTCCTCAATCCTTAAGATGGTTGTGCTGATGCACAGAGTCACCGCCACAGGCTACAGCGGTGTGGTGGCTGTATACACCGACACTCCATTCGTCCCACAGAATCTACCTTAAAACACAAATCTGTCTCTCCCATCTTGAAACATACCAATGACTCCCTCATATGTTATAATAAAGAACAAGATCTTTGTACGGTATTTAAAGTCTCCCGTGATCTGGTTGCTACAGAGCAAGGGATACTTAGTGAGCTGGCTTCTATGCATTTCTTCAGCCTCCTTTCCCACTCAAGAGGCTGGAAACTTCTCACATGGTAAAGTTCTCATAGCTCTGTATGCCATCACCTGTTTACATGCCTTTGTTCACTCTCTTCCTTGTCTTTGTTCTGCTTTTCCCCATCTTTCTTTTTATGTTAATTTTTACTCATTTGAAAGGCTCAGCTTATTCTAAGCCTCCTTCCTCTAAATTTGTAGAACAAACTTCACCTTGGCCCTGTCATAATATTTATGTCATCTGTTTATATACAAATTTCGCAAGCATCAGAACTCTGTTTTAACTAACCTTTTTATCCCCAGCACCCACGACTTGCTTAGCATGTAGTAAGTGTCCAACATATGTTCACAGGAAGTGAGGTTATTTGTGATTTTAAAAAACACTTAAAACTTTTGATATATCCATAGATGGGATGTAGTAGTCAC
Source organism: Hystrix cristata (assembly GCA_004026905.1). Lineage (NCBI taxonomy): Eukaryota > Metazoa > Chordata > Mammalia > Rodentia > Hystricidae > Hystrix > Hystrix cristata. The sequence goes on from PVJO010026404.1 coordinate 5,242, forward strand.
CTCTTCTCACTGGAATGCATTCTAAGACAATGGGTTGATGATACCAAAACCTTGAATAGTACCAAATCCTATGTATTCTATGGTTTTATTTTACTGTATGTATATACTTATGGTAAAGTTTACTTTACAAATTAGGAGCAATATGAGCTTAACAACAATTAATAATAAAATAGAACAACTGTAATAACTTACTGCAGTAAAAGTTATGTGAATGCCACCTCTTTCACTTTCTCAAAATAGAATTTTAGTTTTTATTCTTGAGAATGGATGAATCCTTCAGCCTGTGCACTACACTGGCTTTATCGTATGCCCTGCAGCATGGCCACTTAGTACCAGAGTTCATTTGTCCTTCCATGTTTTATGCTGTGGCATCTCCTATGCATTTTTATGAGCACAGGTTCTATTGCTTTCAGTGACGATTTCTGTGGCTGGTGTCCTTTCTCCTTAGTCAAGTTCCTCAACTCTGCAGGAATATGGCAGCAGGATCTTTATCAGTAGATGCCCGCTACGAGTAATTTTTGTATTTTTTCCATCCAAACTTTTTTCTGAAACTGTGTGGCCATCCCCTATTTGCCCCAAATGACTTGGTGATACTCATGTTAAGGAATCCTTTGCTAAACTTTTCGTATAGGCTTGATGCTTTCTGGCATAACACATTGCCGTCCACTGGAACATATTTCAGTTCATGTCTTCCACCCACAAATTTAAAGTCTTCCATCTTACCTAAACACTTACCAAGCTCTGTGGCCATAACTTTTGCAGTTACTGGTGTGACAACAAAACTAGGACAAATTTCTTCCTCCTTTCTCACCATTTCAGATAGAAGTTTCATTCTTACTGTACATCTTAGCAACTTCAGCATACTACTTTCCTTCCTCATTGAGAACTTTTGCCTTTTCACTTAAAGGAAGTACTCTACAGCAGCTCTTTGACATAGAGAAAGAGACAGCATCACTAGTCTTTGAGGCCATTATTGAGTAAAAAAGGGTTGCTTGAGCACAAGCACTACAACACTGTGAGAGTTAGCCTGATAACAGAGTCGAACCCTGAGTGACTAAAAGGCAGGTGATGTATGCAGCATGGATACACTGGACGAGAGCATGAGTTGTGTCCTGTGTAGGACAAAGTGGGGCGGTGCATGATTTTGTTATGCTATTCAGAACAACTTAAAAATATTAATTGTTTGGGTTTCTTCCTGGAATTTTCCACTCAACATTTTCAGACTACAGCTGACTTCAGGTAACTGAAATTGCAGGAAGCAGAAGTGAAGATAAGAAGGGACCACTCCATTAAATAGCAATAAAAATGACCTAACTGTGGATATGAATGACTGTTAAAAGCACAATGCTAAAGAGAAGAGGCCAGACCCAAAACACTATGTACTACATCATTCCATTAACAAGACATTGTAGAAAAAGGCAAAACCACATGGGCAGAAAGAAGATTGCTAGTTGCTAACATCTTGGGTAGAGAAAGGTGAATGACTGCAAAGGGGCTTGAGGGGACTTTGGCAGATGATGCAAATATTCCATATTTTGAGTACAGTAATAGTTACATAATGTGCCCAACCTATTAAAATATATCAAAGAACGCACTTTAAAAGAGAGAGTTTTATTATATATAAATTATACCCCAGAAAATGTTATAATAGAGATAAAAGCAATACATTGGGGGAATTTAAAAGAAAGGACAAAAAAAATGTGATTTGAGAAGTCCTCACAAAGGAAAACAAACAGCTTTTGGATAGTTGGAAAATGGGAGTTAGGACATTGAGTGCTGTTATTGCAAATATCACCATTTGGTTGGCAAACTATTATATTAATACCTTAATTCACTTGATTTCTTTGTGATCAGTTCAAAAAATATTCCCACTCCCCACACACATACACCCACTAACTACAACTAACTGATGTTTCCGGATTCTTCTTTTGGCTTTGAATCTTGATGAGGTAAGTGTTGGTTTGTTTCCAAAGCAGTGTTCTTAGATCATTTTCTAAACCTCTCAGTAAATAGAAGAATAGCCAGGCAAGTCATAGTTTCAACACAGATCTTATTAACTGATTAAAGAGATGCCTGTAAAATCAAGAAAGTAGATATAAATTTTCTGTAGTTTTACAGAGAACAATCTGTACCGGGCACAACTAAATACACCACAGATATCCCCAAACCACTACTCTTTCATTAGAAAGTTGAAGTTCTCAGAAGAACTACATCAGTGCAGAACTAAAATCCTGGGACACAAAATCTAAACAAAGCATCTTATGGGAGTAATACTACCTGAACATACCAAAAATCTTATACTGGATGACATTTTCCAAACGAAACACAAGGGTGGAAAATGAGTGATTGCTCTTAGGATCTTCCAAAAAACCTAATGGAACAGAAGATTGTAACAAGTGCTGGTTGGCCCAGAGGTCATTCTTTTTTAGGAACTAGAAATGTGTTCTAAGCTGACCAGATTAAAACTAAACTCCTAACCTCAGTAATGGTGGGGTCCCTTCAGTGGTGCCTATAGTATATCTAATATTATTGCTGTCTAGTGGGTTATGCTCATAGGCACCACCAGGCACCATGAAATGGATGAATCCCTGATCCTGCTCTTGTATCAGGTTTCTCTAAGACATGCTTGTGTGAAGCACTCAGCTGTAAACCACGGAGGCCACCCTTCTGAACTTGTCGGGGTCACCCCAGGCAGCACTCGTGATGCCACCATATGGTTTCTATTTTAAGTCGGACAATCCAAACAAACCTAGGATTGGTGAAAATGTGTCCAGCCATTTCAACTGAAATAATAGTGAAGTTTTTAATTTTAATCATATAGATCATTCCTCAAATTAACCCCTCTGTTCCAGCTACTTGATAGAATTTTTTTTCACTCCTACCTCTACATTATTTACAAATAACTACACCCTCCCATCATATCTTCTTCTGCTTGTCTCCCTTATGTCCTGATATGGGTTAGTTTAAGGTCTCATAATAAAAAATTCTAAGTAAAACTTGTAAGATAATATTTTAAGAAACATTAATTTTTCTTATATTGCTATTAAAAATAGGAACTGTTTCACTTCATTCTTGAGGTTAAAATACAAATATTAGTTGACATATGTTACTTAAATTTTTCAAAGTAGCTATTAGTTATATAAGTATAGAGTACAGAACTACCAATGCAACAAATTAAAAAAAAAGAAAAGAATTACTAAAAGTCTAATAAATACTAAGTGGGAAAAGAATCAAAAGGAAGACAGCATGCAGACATAAATAAGATGTCAGAACTGAAGCCATATATTTTATAAGAAAGGTAAATGAGATAAACTCCTTTACAATATCAAATTCTCTCTCCCCCTTTCTCTCTCTCTCTCTCTCTCTCTCTCTCTCTCTCTCTCTCTCTCTCTCTCTCTCTCTCTCTCTCTTTCTCTCTCTCTCTCTCTCTCTCTGGTGTAGACAAAAACAAACCACAAGTGCATGCCATTTACAAGAGACACATGTACATTAAAAAAGCATTAAAATGTAGAAGGAAATTAGAAGAAAGACATACCCATATTAATACCAGAGTGAGCAGACTTCAAGTCAGAAGTATTAAATGAAGAAAAGGATTATTTTATGCCAATGAAAGGCATAATGTACATTGAAGATGTTACAGAATTAAATACTGATCTAACAACTATTAAGATAGATACAGAAAAGGCCATTAAAAATGCAACTGACTTTTAAGAACGCAATTATTGGGAAAAAAAAAAAAGAAGCAACAAGATATGTCATGTACAGGTACAAATCCCCTATGATGAATGTTATCACTATGTACATCTAAAATGTATCATTAAAATAAAATTTTTAAAAAATGCAATTATTACAAGAGGGCTTATCTTGACAGACTGAATAGAAAACAAGTAAGAATACAGAAGTTCAGACATAAAACTCTTTGTAATAGACACTTGCAAACCTCTGCAAAATGAGGATATGCTTTTTTATTTCCAAATATTGGAATGTTTAAGGCTACCTGGCATAGAAGGAGACAATAAAAAACAGACTAACAGCTTCAAAAATCTATCCACTGAAATTAGAGCAGAAAAGTTCCCAAAACTGAAGAGTAAGATGGATACACAAGTGAACAAAGCTTTTAGGATTCCAAATAGACACAACCAGAAAAAACCTCCCCACAACACACCATAGTCAAAATTCCAGAAATTCAAAATAAAGGAACAATATTAAAAGCTGTTAAAATACCCAAACCACTTACAAAGGCAAATCCATCAGAATAATGGCAGATTTCTCACCAGAAACCTTAAAGGCCAAGAAGGTCTGGAATAAAGTCTTTCAAACCCTGAAAGAAAATAATTGCCAACCTAGATTACTGTAGATTACTGTATCCTGCAAAGCTATCCTTCATAACTGAAAAAAAAATAAAGATCTTTTATGATAAGTATAAACTACAGAAATTCATGACCACTCAGCCAACACTGCAGAAAATACTTAGGAATCCTAAATACAGACCAAGAAGATGACAACTATGAGACAAGAGGACTGAGAGAGAAGATGAACAAATAAACAACAGAAGGGAATCAAACCTCAGAAAAACAACAAAATGACAGGAATTAGTACATACCATTCAATAATAATATAAATGTAAATAATCTCAACTCTCCAATTAAAAGACATAAATTGGCAGGCTTGATCAAGAAACAAGACCCACCTGTATTGCAACGGCAAGAAACACACCTAATCTGCCAAGTCAGACACAGGCAAAGTGGAAGAATGGAGAATGATGGAATAGAGAATGGAGAGCCCAGACATAAGAATGGAGAAGAATGGAGAAGCTAGAGCCCAGACATAAGCAGGAGTAGCTATATTCATATCCAACAGGGTAGAATTCAAACCAAAACTGATCAGAAGAGACAAAGAAGGCCACTACATATTGGTAATGGGAGAATTCACCAAGAGATAACAGTCATAAATATATATGCACTAAACATAGGCACATCTAACTTCATAGGACAAATATTACCTGACGTAAAAGTACAGATAGACACTAGAACAATCACAGTGGGAGACTCAAACACTCTGCTATCACAAATAGGTAGGTCAACTAGGTAAAACAACAAAGAAACATCAGAGTTAAACTATATTATAGATCTGTTATTGTTTAGCTCTAAAATGTCCACCAAAAGTCTCATATGTTTAGAAGGTGATTGCATAATGGGGATACTATACTAATCAGTGGCTTGATCCATTGATGAGTTCCTACCTAAACGTGCAGTAGGAGATGGGGCCTAGCTGGAAGAAGTATGTTACTGGGGACATGCCTTTGGAGGGTATATCTCCCTCCTCAGCTCCTCTGCTTCCAGACTGCCATGGCTGAGCACCTTTTTCTCTATCATGCCTGTCTGCCATTCTGTTTCTGACTTGGACCCAGTGGACCAATAAATACAAAAAAACAGAAATATTCTCACACATCCTATTAGATAATAATGTAATTAAATTAGAAATCATGAGCAACAGAAACTAAACAAACCCATAGAGACTAAATACTCTTCACTGATCAATGAGTCACTGAAGAAATGAGTGGGAGAAATTTAAAAATTCTTTGAGTCAAATGACAGTGGAAACATGTCCCATATCAAAATCTATGGGACCCAATAAAAGCAATTCTAAAAGGAAAGTTTATAACTATGAATGCCTACATTAGGAAAACAGAGCAAGACCAAATAAATAATCTAATGATGCATCTCAAATTCATTCCATGATCCCTATATTACACTGATACCAAAACCAGGTAAAGACTAGCAAAAAAGTAAAACTGCAGACCAATATCCTTAATGATCATAGATGTAAAATTCCTGAATAACATTCTTACTAATAGAATTCAATATCAAGTCAAGAAGATAAAACATTATTACCAAGTTGGTTCTATACCAGGAATGCAAAGATGGTTCAACATACATAAATCAATAAATGTAATATACCACATAAATGGAATAAAAGATTTTTCAAAAAAAAAATCACATGAGGCCCCAGCTGGCAGTCCCAACTCTCAACACAAGAGATGCAGTTTGAGGCTGCAGACACATGGTGACTACTGGAGACCCCAGAGACCTCCATGGAAAGACACACAAATGGAGCAGAGTGATGGACACGGCAGACTGCAGTGGCTGGTGAGCTACCTGAGTCATCTGATCTCAGCAGTCCCCAGGAGAGGGTGGTGATCGCTGATTGCCATCTTGGGAAGGGGCCAAGCTCAGAACTCAGAAAAGCTGCCAGTAGCTTTTGGTGCTAGGGCAAGGGGGGCCAGAGTTCAAACTCAAATTGGCAGGAGGACAAGGAGCTAAGTTCAAACTGGCAGGGAACTGAGCCCAAGCCAGTGGGAGACACACAGTGTGTGTCCAGCTGAACAAATTGGGTTCCAAGCCCACAGCCAGTGAAAAGGCTGAATTTCAGTGGAACTGGTGAAGCCTTGCTGTTGAACCTAGCTGGGAACACTCACTACCCTGCCAAAATCTACTCCTGGGATTAATCAAGGACCTGGGTCTGTCTACTCCATCTACCAATGACAGCAGAGACATGCCTGGAAATGGACATTTCTTTTTTATTTTTTCTTTTTTTCATATTTTTTCCCTCTCTCTTGTTCTTTTTCTTATTTTTTTTTCTTTTTTCTTGTTTTTATAGGCAAGTGAATTTCTAGTTTTTTGCTGTTATTGTTTTGTTCTGTCCTTGTTTTTACTTCTTCCTTCTCTCCTTCGCTCCTGTTTTCTTTACTAGTTTCTCAAAGTTTGTATAATTTACCCCTGCCTTCCTAATTTGCTTCTTATCTCTTTCTCTTCTTCTATTTCTCTATTCTTTTCTTCTATTTCTCTATTCCTCTATTCTTTCTCTATTCTTTCTAATCTCTTTTGAATTTTCTCCCCTGAGGGTAAAATCACTGTATTGAGGGTCTATTTACTGTATACAAGTTTCTGGTTTATTTTGGATATTGTTGTACAACCACAAATCTAGTTCATATGATTAAAGGTGCCAGATCAATAGTTACCATAGTTTGTCATTTTCTAGACTGTGTTTGATGCTATTGTTGTTGCTCATTGTTACTTTAGCCAACGTGACAGAATTGTTCTACTCAGTTCTTCCTTGCATGCCAAGACTGAGATTGGCAGAGGGACACAAATAACACTATAGGCCACCGTCAAAGAACTAGGGGCTGGCCAAATAGCAACTTCTCAGTCCCAATAAATTGAAGCGGTAAGATCTTGCAACCGACTCAAAACATAAAAACCAGCTACACCTGTAAGACATCTCTGAAGAAGTAGTCATTTCCAAAGGGTTCTCAAAACTAACAAAAAAGCTACCTGCCATAGGCAATTCCTAAGCATCAACCCAGGAACTAAACTAAAGAAGAAAAACAAAATGAGAAGACACACAAACAAGATGCAACCCCAGACCCCCAGCTCATCAAAAGCAAACCTAGGGGGCAATGAAGTGGAACAATCTGAAAGCTTCCCACCCAGACCCTTGAAAGCCATGAAGTAACAAAGCAGATGAATAGGGCTCTAGAAAACACCAAAACAGAAATCATTTCCAGAATGAAAGACATGATTAGTGACTCTAAAGCAGATACAGATAAAAAAAAAAAATAGAGGAGCTTAGGAAAATGATGGAAACTATAAATGCCCAACACAGGAAAGAAATGGAATCCATGAAACAGATTCAAACAGATATCCAGGAGATTAAAAATTCCATTGAAAGTATCAGCAGTAGAATGAAGAAATGCAAAAATAGAATTTCAGATAAAGAAGACAAAATTGTGATTAATGATCGAGAAAAGAAAGAGTTCTTCAAAATGGTAAGGGAACATGAAAAATCAATACAACAGCTGCTAGATGGCACAAAGAAAAATTACATAAGATTGACGGGAGTCAATAAAAAAGCAGGGGATAGTACAAACAATATAAAAAATCACATGATCATTTCAATAGATGTCGAAAAAACTTTTGATAAAACCCAACACCTTTCATGATAAAAGCCCCAGCTTTTGGTATCTATATAGAATGGAATATTATTCAGCTATAAAGAAGGATACCCAGGACTCAGCCTAAACAGGGAGGTTAAAGACTTCTAAAATGAAAATTACAAAACTGAAAAAATAAACCGAAGAAGATATTAGAAAGTGGAAAGACATTCCTTATTCTTGAGTTGTAAGAATTAATATTGTTAAAATGGACATACTACCCAAAGATATCTATAGATTCAGTGTGATTCCTATTAAATACCAAAAACATTCTGCACAGAACTAGAGAGAACAATCGGGAATTTGATCTGAAATCAGGAAAGACCCAAACCTACTGCGAGCAAAAAAGAGCAATGCCGGAGACACCACTATACTAGACTTCTGGCTATATTCTAAAACCATAATAACAAAAACAACATGGTGCTAACACAAAATCAGACATATTAACTAAAGGAATAGAAGAGAAGACAATGAAAACAGCCCAAGCACCCACAGCCATCTGATTTTTGACAAAGGGGCTGAAAACAATTGCTGGAGAAAAAACAGGCTCTTTAATAAGTGAGGCTAGGGAAGCTGGATATCCACATGCAGAAAACTGGGACTAGATATCTATCTCTTATCTTGTTAAAATGGATCAAAGACCTAGCCAAACACATTAAAACCTCCGTAAGAGAACACGGGGGAAACACTTCAAGCCATAGAAACAGGCAAAGATTTCTTAAACAGGACTCCAAAAGCAAAGGAAATAAATGGAACTACACCAAATTGAAAAGCTTCTGCATGGCAGAGGAAACAACAGTGTGGGGGAGACAACCCACGGAATGAGAGAAATTTTTTACAAGCTACTCTTCTGATAGAGGATTAATATCTAGAATATATAAAGAACTTCTACCAAGATATATCATGTACAGGTACAAAATAACCATGTTGATTATGAACATTATGTATACAATGTACCAATACATGTTCTTGGTAAAAATAATAATAAAAAAAAAAGAACTTCTAAAAACTGACCCCTATAAAACAATGAATCCAATTTCTTAAACTACGCAAATGAACTGAATAGATACTTCTCAAAAGAAGTTCAGATGGTGCAAAAGTGTATGAAAAATATTTAACATCTCTCACGATCAAACCCCGTCAAAAAAGTGCAAATTAATACTGCCCTGAGATTCCATCTCATCCCAGTCAAAATGGCTGCCATCAAGAATACAAGAAACAACGAATGTTGGAATGGATGCTGGATAGGGAGAGGGCCTCCTACATTGTCAGTGGGAATGTAAACTAATATAACCACTATAGAAATCAGTATGGATATTCCTCAAAAGACTAAGCTAGAAATACCACTTGACCTAGCTATAACACTCCTGGGCGTATTCCCAAAAGAATCGAGGAGTGTATAATATAGTGATACATGTTTATAGCAGTGCAATTCACAATAGCTAAGCTGTGGAAACATCAACAAATAAATGAATGGGTAAAGAAAAAGGGGTACACATACACAGGAGAATATTACTCAGTTATACAGATGAATGAAATCATGCTATCTGCAGGAAAATAGATGGAAATAGAAACCAGCATATGAAATTCGCCAGACTCAGAGAGGTAAACATCACATGCTTTCTCTTATATGAGAAACCTTAAAAATACATGAATTTATACATAAATAATTAAAATAAAGAAGAGAAGACGGAAAACAAGATGATAGAGTGTTGGAGACTGGGATGGGGACAAGTAGGGGGTAGAACAGCGGGGGTCAAATTAAGATCTATTAATCAGACCAATTTCCCAAAATAAATTACATTATCATATAATACTAATACGCACTAATAAAATACCTGAAAAGAAAAACACTTCAAAAATTTCAATAGCTATATCATATTGGCCTTATTATGTGACTTTGCAAAAAAAGTTTAAAAATTTTTAAATTATAATTAGTAATAAACATTTAGCAATTTTTAAATAATGTGAACTTAAAAGAAATCAAAATTATTAATATATTCTGTTTAGAGAAGAGCTACACTATCTGAATGGGAACTACTTATCAAAAGGTATGGTGAAAGCTATACTCAGAGGAAAACTTATAGCCCTAAATAGTTTATTAATAAACAAAGGTAATACATTTTAGTCTTTATTTACACTAAAATGTATTATATTGGGAAAGGGAAGACTGGAGGGGGAGAAGGGAAGGAACAGAGAGACAAGAGAAATAAGAAATGGAAGGAAAAAATAGAAACAAAGCTTTTGTAAATAAGGAGGAAGGAGGGGGTGAAGGGAGGGGAGGGAAATGGGAAAAAAAGAAGCAACAAGATGTATCATGTGCAGGTACAAATCTCCTATGATAAATGTTATTACTATGTGCATCTAAAATGTACCATTAAAATAAAATTTAAATAAATAAAGATAAAATAAACAAAACATTCTAAAACTAAAAATTTAAATTATATATCAAATCTTTCATCTCTCACACTGACAAATATTAGAAAAAATTAAAATACCTATTACTAAAAAGTATAAAAGTACTATTTGTGAACACATAAATAGGTAAAACCCTACTGGATTGTAACCTGCCAAGAAGCATCGAAATTCCTAGCAATAACACTGTCATAAATGTATTCTATTGATGAATGTGCTTAGAGATACAGCATAGTATTTAAATCACAAAGCCAAAGCCTATGAAGAGTTAAACGCTTAACAGGACAAAAAACCTAATATCAAGAACAAAAAAATAAGGCAACACCATTAAATGATTCAGGGACCTATTATTATCGTTATTATACACCATGGTTACACTGACATTCCTCCTGGAGCCAAGACTACAGAGGGAAATTTTTTTGTTATTTGTACCCATAAGATTTTTAAGATTGGGGGCTGGAGATTTAGCTCAGTGGTTAGAATGCTTGTCTTGCAAGCACAAGGCCCTGAGTTCGATCCTCAGCACCAAAAAAAAAAAAAAAAAAAAAGATCGGTCCCTGGCCCCGTACACCCTACCACAGTCTCTCTAATGGTGACAGAAACAAAGGATAGAACATTGTTCTTAATGAAAACTGCTTTCCATCTTAAAACCAAGGCTTGTCTTAGCAAAAAGGATCTCTCAAAACCACATTAACTTATGATGGGGTCCACTGAAAGTGGTTCCTCACACATCACTCGGCACAACGAGGTACACGAAATCATCTATCGCTCAGCTTCCTTCTTTGTCCCCTGCCAAGATAACTACAGCATGAGCCACTGGCACAGCTGTCCAGTGGAACATCATGAGACCCCAATTTCCATTCCTCTGTGCCTTCACCCCTTGAAACCCAGCACCTCCAACAAGCAACATCTGCTTTTCTTACTTCCAAAACTGTTCTTTAGACAGTGCTTAATAAATTTATTCATACTACAGCAAGAATAATGAAGTTATCTTACAGACTGTTTGCTTTCTAATAGTGGTCAAAGTGATTACTGGCCTTTTAAGGAAAGAATGGAAATGTTCTTGGTGCCTGAAAACCCAAAACACAGAACATGGAGTAAGGTTATGCCAGTAACATGTAGTTATAGGAAATCTTTGAAATCTCCAAACATTATAACTTCACTGCACAAATTGACTCAACAGATGAATAGATAATAGATGGGTGGATAGTTACATTGAGTATTATATAAGAAAACAAAGTTGGTCTGACTATTTGTGTTCTTTTCTTAAATTTTCTGGCATGTTCTACTGTCTTCCTAAAGTGGAACTGTGATTAAATAAATGACAATTTTAGATAAGCTTTCAAAATGGTGTTCTGGCTTATCTATAGGGTTCTGCCTAAGGTTATAGGCAGATGCCTGAGAGAGTGCACTGGATTAGGATATACTTATTTACATCTGGGGAAACTCCCTGTTCACTTTGCTAGCACTTAAATTCGTATCTCTTTGGCTCCAGCAGTGGGCTGTTTAGCCATCTTCCTTTTGTCTGCTGCAATATCCTGGATTAACTGAAGCTACCTCACTATTACAAAGGAAACTGTAGGTAAAACTTTTAGTCATTCACAAGACACACATTTATTTTGAAGGATCCTAAGTTTGAGCCCAACCTGGGCAACTAGTAACTAAAGGAGATCCAGTGTCAAAATAAAATATTTTTAAAAGGGCCAGGGACGTAGCTCAGCGTGAAGACCCTGAGCTCAATTCCCAATACCAGCAAAAAAAATTTTTACACTCAAAAACACTTTACCTTTCAGGGCACACACTATAAATGGGCTTGTTCTCACCCACTTGCACTGAAATGTACATTCCTGCACGAGAGGCAGAAAAACCAACAGGGCTGATAATGTGATCTACTCACAATGGAGGCAGGAAAAAAAAAGTGGATTGCCAGTTTCCTTCCTAAATTGCCTATCTGATAAAAGATTTCAGGTCAAGGAATTAAAGAAAAAAATCACCATTATAAATCTTTTCTGAAGGAAACAGATTAGGAAAAAAGAGAAAGAGAAGGAGGAAGGGAAAGAAGTAAGAGAGGAACAGTTCCCTCTTTCCTGTCTTTGACTAGGACTCAGCGCAGTGGGGCTTCCTGGGAGTCACTAAGCAGGTAAGGTGCTGTGTGGGGACTTAGAATTCATGAAAGAGCAATTGCAAAAGTAGCAGCAGTATTGGGAAAGGGAAGCTGTTGGACAAGAGTAACAAGGCAGGAGGCATTAGGGTGCGAGGTGGGCTTCATCACCACCTGCAGGCACAGCCAGCTTGCCACTCGCTAGACAGCTGCTCCTTCACAAGGCTCTCTCTGCCTCTCTTCAGAGATTGTCATCCACCTCCTTTAGCCAAATTAAGCAGTTCTCTGAGGTAAGAGAACTGATGTAAGCTATATGAGAAAAAGCTTGAGAAAGATGTAAGCTATATTTCATACTTGCAAAGAGCTTAGAGTCTAATTTTTGTTTTTGTTTGGTTTGGTTGGTGCTGGGGATCAAACTCAGGGTCTTGCATTTGCTAGGCAAGCACCCTACCACTGCTCTAAATCTCCAACATAATTTTCCACAGTGGAAATCTCCCAGGCTTTGAAGTCTACCTGATGTACTAAAAAATCTTTTTCAACAATTTGTAACTATTTCCTCTAATATTTCATTTTCTCCTACCTTCCAAGAAATTAAACACTCACCTGATTCAAAGGTAGGAGTAACTTGGACCCTGAATCTTCAGATCAACACTTAGGAATTTTGCTCATTCAGCTTTTATAAAAAGTAATAGAAAGAAAACCTCAAATCTCACAGAAGGCTTTTATAAGTCCCCTCCTCTGTCTTTAAAGCAGCTATAACTACTGCTTAGGTAAGTATCTGGACGCAAAAGTTTCAAACAATGGGTCTTTTAATTTCCAGTGTGTGTGTTCTGTGATATGAAACCCTAACATTTAAAAAGTTACCATGCATTATAATATACAACTCAGCTTTTTTTATGTTTAAAACATTCCCTACATTCCTGAGTGCTAATTTGAGCCTAAATGCCTGGGGGGAAAAAAAATGACTCCTTTAACCCTTTCCTTGACATAAGTCCACTTGATATGTCTTTTGTCCTTAACTACGTTTGCATCACTGCATCAGAATCTTTAAAAACTAACAAAGTGGGATGAGGAAAGGTAACTAAAAGTCAGGCACTTTGTAAACTTCATTCCCAGAGGACGTGGCCCACTCTGTTGCTGCCTTGTAAGGCTGACTATGAGCAGCCTGAAGCCAGAAAGCAGGACACATTGAAGGGACATCGCTGGACTCCTATGAGAGCAGCAGACAGGTTCCAGACACCTGACAGCTATGGCATCTATTAACAGGATGAAAACCAAGCTCCACCTTGCTGGAGGATTATCATAGATGAGAACAACCTCCATAAGTAGCTAATTTGAAAAGACTTCATTAGATTTACTGATTTTTCTATTCAAAGCTTAATGACATTACCTTTCATCCTTTAACCAGCATTTTTAATTTTTAAAGCAGAGGTCATTCAAAGAAAGCATTCGGTTCCTTTTCCATTTTATGAAGCTCAAGTACAGCGAAAAAGTCAGTAAAGCACTCAAGGGAAATTTGCTCTTAAAAGTCAATGGCTTTCTTTATAAGACTGGTCCCTAAGTTAATTCCAACAACTTGTTATTTGAAAACCATGTTATATTTTTGTAGGGGTAGTATCACCTTTTTAAGTCCTCTATTGAGAGAAATTTAAGTGTGCAAACATAATTCCCCCTTTTCTTCTCCCATCCCAAAGTAGATGTTTCCTCATACTACACAGGAAATCACAAAATACTCAAAACAGTTTGCATATCTTCTTGAAATCCACTACACAAACTCCACGGTGCTTGCTTGCACATTGTCAACCAAGGGTAAATAATACTTAAATAGTATCCACTTTCTCAGCCAGGAGGGCTATTTCACTACCAGAATCCCCTTCCAATTTGACTTAATTATGCTCTATAATGCTATCGGCAACATTAAGTGTGCTGTAAAATCGGAATTGTATTTTAGTTCATGTTCATTAGTGCCCCCTTTTGCTTTCTGAGAAGCTGTAGAAAGATTTCACACTCTTGTGGTTTAAAGAAATACTTCACTACAATTTCTGGAATAGTCCTAATGCTAGGAATGCGTTGGGAGGCCCCTCCACAATCATACCAGTGCTCTGACTTGTTCAAAAGCAGCTCATTACATTACATTTCTCTTTGTATTAATGTCCCTCCTGTCATTTATCTGCATATATTTTAGCCAACAGACTGCTTTAACCATCTAAGAACCTGATGTCCCCTGAGATGGGCTTTTTAAAAGATTAAAATTAAAATTAAAAAAAACTATTAGTGTATAAATCATATCACTGGAAAAAAATATCATAGATTGATGGAGCTGAGATAGGTTTTTCCAAGGCAAGGATAGTTTAGAAGGCCCAAAGGAGAATGGAGGTTTATTCATAAATCCAAATGGAATTAATTGAAACAATTTAGTGGCATTTTTAAAATAATAGCATGCCTTGGAAGTGCTGCAATTGTCTTTCACAGTGGATTCATTAGCCAGCACTGTATTTTAATCACTTGTCTTCAGGGACTAGCTTCAGCCAATTAAAAATAATTTATGATTTTGGTTCTATATGGTAGTTGTTTTGGAAAGAGTTCATCTGTATGAACATTTCCATTTGACTTCTGACTGAAAATTTTTCAAAATTTTTGTACTCTGATCAGGAGACAATGAGAGGGTGAAAGAGATTTAAGAGCTTGATGTAATCACCATAAATGTTCTATTGAATCTTAAGCCCAGAGTACATTCCTTGCCATGAAATCTCTGGAACCACAACCCTGCCACTCACTCCACATATCAGGGCTTCCCTCTGTGGATCTGAGCTGCCCCAACAATCTCTTGTTTTTTGACATCAAGAGTAGTGACAGATCATCCTGAAATTGGAATTAATCATGTGCTTCTTAGTTAATGTTTGAGTGCTTATGGATTACAATATGTTCTGTATATCCTGAGTCCTAAATCTGCCCTTTAAAATGAAATACAGAAGGAAAACATAAATTTTTTAAACTAAAAAATTTTTGCTCTAAAAGAAAATGAACTAAACGAATGAACGGACTCAAAAGAATTCAGACTTTTGTCCTCGGCGCCGACCCGCTCTCACCTGAGCAGGAGAGTCCCACGGTCAGGAGGCCCGCCGGCGCAGTGCTTGGGACCACATGCTATTAAAAGGTTTTTGCACAGCAAAAGAAATCACCAATAGAGTAGGGCGAAAACCCACAGTCTGGGAAAAAATATTTGCTAGCTATCCATCAGACAAAGGTCTAACATCTAGAATATACAAAGAACTCAAAAAAATTAAACCTCCCAAATTTAAAGACCCAATCCAAAAATGGGCAAATGAAATGAATAAACATTTCTCAGATGAAGAAATAAAAATGGCAAATAAATATATGAAGAAATGTTCAATATCACTAGTCATT
>PVJO010026405.1:0-21165 GCA_004026905.1 Hystrix cristata
AGAGAGGGGAATGGGAAAATATGGAGGATGATGAATGAACCTGCTGTAAATAGGGAGGGGGGGTGCAGAGGGGAGGGGGAGAAGAGGGGGGAGAACCAAGATGCATCATGTATAGGTACAGAATAAATGTAATGAATGTGACCATTGTATGTAGAATGTACCAATACATGTTCTTGGTTTAAAATTTAAAAAAAATAAAAAAATAAAAATAAAAAAATAAAATAAAATAAAATAAACCTGTCCTGCTAAGCTCCTATCTCTGCCTCTTTTCCTTTTTGTCCTAACATTTGGCGCCCAGTGTGGGGTGGTCAAGGAGACCACCCCAATATCGCCCACCTCTTCCTTTTGTGACTTACCCAACCCATTCTCTCCCTCTCTTTTCACTCTTCCTTACAAGCTCCAGGAGGTCATTCTCCATTTGCTGCTGACCCTGCACTCAACACTGGACACTTCATTATCTGGCCCAGGACTGGTAAGATTGGCCCCCACCTTCCCCCAGCCCCTAGGAAGTGTAGGTCTGTCCTAGACACCCGGGAGGTCCTGCAGGGCTGGGCTCTGTGGTGGACTTCCACAGACATTGAAGTGGGGATGCCTGCCCAATCGCTCAGAAAAACCTTCTCTGACGTGGCCAGGCTGCATCCACTAGAGAATCTCCAGGTCTTTAGTCCTGCCTGGGGGATGCCCCAACCTAGGGCTACGGACTCCTTGCCACTCTCTTATCAGTTACTTCAGGCTCCCACGTTTCTCAAATCCTGGCAGACAGTATCAGTTACTATAAGTTCCCAAATGTGTGCACCTGCTCCATCTCTGGGAAAAACCTTCTCTGATGTGGCCAGGCCAAGTGGAGAATCCTAGACCCTCAGGGTGTCTCACATGGCCAGGCTCTGGGGTGGATTTCCAGGGAGACTGGAGCAGGAGAACAAATATATCTTTGGGTTGCCTTCTAAAAATTCTTTCACCCCCTTGGTTTAAAAGGGGATATTCAGCCTAAATGTTTCATATTTTACTCAGTCAATGGTTTAAATTTGGCACATTTAATTTCCAAATTCTTTGTGATCTTGATAACTACAAGTGACAAGAAATCCCTAATCCCTAAGCTTGCTCTGCTCTGCTCACTGTCTGTCTCTCTCCCTCTCTCTCTCTCAAAAATTTCTCTACTCACCCTGTAGATAAGACTCTACAAGGGGGCTCTAAATTACAATACCGTATGCCAATTAGGTCTATTTTGCAAAAAGAAAGGGCTAAAGGCAACAAAAGTAAAGCCAGTAAATTATGCCAAACTGGGACAAATTAATCAGGAAAAAAGAAAGAAAAGAGAGAAACCTCCATCAGTATTTTGACAAAGCTCAAGGACCTGCTTCGCTTGAACCCAATGATTTCTTTTACTTTCTTTGGCTCTTTTTGAGATTTCCATAGAAACCAGTTTATGTAGGTGTTCAGGATAGCCAAATTTATCCCATTTGAGTCTAAACAAGCAAATTCATTTCTAAAATTTAAAAACTCAGTCACAGGGATGAGCCAACAAAAGAAGAATAAAAATTCTAGACCTAAAGGAAAAAAATGATCGATTTACTTTTGGCTTCCAACTTGAGTGGGCATTCTTGTTTAACTGATATGCTTGAAACATTTCTTGTAAATTCACTGTAACATTTCATTGTAAATTCTCAGGCTACGATCATGGGGTTAACTTGCTCTTCTTTTTGCTGGTAGTAAGGTAATTTTTACTCTTCAGGGTTACTTTACTATTCAAAGTTAGTTGGCAGCCAGTCAAATTTCACAGGACAAAAAAACTAAAAGTCCTATGTTAATTGTTATGATCCAGTTCTCATAAGTCATTTGGAAAAAAAAAATGTGTTAAGATAACCAGATGAGGATCCCTTAGGCTTGCGAAAACTGCTTGACAGACTCCTCTTGGTGAACAAAGGAGTAGCTGCCCAAAAAGCAGCTGCCCAAAAAACAGCTTTCTCTGCTCTTCATTCACTAATAGGATCCCTGGTAATTTCCATAGCTTCATGGGAGAGATACCCCAATGAACATTTCTAAATATGTTATTATGTTTATATTGGTTATCATCAAAAGGGGCTATGTTCTCTGTGAATAAAACAGTGAGGGTTTCTTATTAAAAGATGTTCTTACTACAAAACTAAATAAAGATCCAAAGGTTTCCATATAGCTGTGACACTCATTATTCTTGATTTCACAATGTACTAAATGCATTCATGTTTTCTATGTATACAGGTCTTCCAGGATACAAAACTAAAAGTCTCATTATACTGATGGGCCTCCAGGCTAAGACTGTTTATGATGATAAGCTTTTTTCTTTTAGACTTAGATATTTGCCTTTCTCTTGTGTTCCAACTACTTGTGATAAGAGGTACATGTCAAACCAACATGAGACCACCAGCCAAATGATAATTTTTTTTTTACAAAGCTTATGTGATATATATGTTATGTATATGTTATAACACTTAGAGATGCTCTAACACTGTGCGGTCCAGGCAATGTCACATAAGATACACTCTTCTTAGATGGCACTCTATTGAAAGATGTCAAATTTAAGTAAAAGTTTCATGTCATTTAATGATGTCATCATCATGACTGTACACTGAAATGTGACCTCAAGTTTTCTCAGCGAAGCTTTTAAATTGTTATCTGTTAACATTCTGCATGGATTCAACTTCTAAAACAACCCTGATTGGTAAGGAGATGATAGTTCCCGATCACGTTATATATTTCAAGAGCTTGATATCCAGATCCTAAGATTAAACCTATTGCTCCCACTGCAATATTAGTTTAACTGATATCCTGGATGTTCAACAACTGAGGTTTGGAGACCAAAGTTAAAAAGGTAATTGTGCTAAGAGGACAGGAAATCTATTGGCCCTGGCCCTACAAGGTCAACAGGGACCCAGAATATGAGGGGAACTTTTCTACAGGATCCTACAACTTTGATAGGTCCCCCAACATCCTGAACAGGGAGATTGTTGGACTCAAAAGGACAAGATCAACCAATGAACAGTGTGCTAAAAGGAGGGTCACTAGCCATGCTTACGTGTACAGCAACGTGGTCAAGCAAGGCAATGACCCATCTGGGTGGCTAACACTAACAGAAGAAGCTAAAAGGCTCTGCACATGGTTCCAAAAGTAATGCCTGAGGAGCCTTGACTGACCAGGACAGATAGCAAGAAGTTAATTTTGCTTAACACAGGTCTCACTTTAACTTGGTCCTGAACACCCAGCCAAGAAAGTACAACCAAAAACATATAAGACAATAATAATATAGACTCAACATGAAAAAAAAGGGGGGGCTCCAATCACTGACCCCTGCTGACAGTTTCCAGCTACAGACAGGTCTAGGAGCCAGCTAGTTACAATTGCTATTCTAATCCCTTAAGAACAGTGTCTGGACATGACTCCTTCCCAAATCTGCCTTTCCATTCTGATGCTCATGCTTTGGTCACAAGTACTTTAATCTCTTGGTAAAGTTTGTTTATTCTCGCCTAGAGACTGCCAAACTCCCAGTGATCACGCAGATGGAACCAACAATAAAAGTGCCTGGGATCCATTGCCCCCACACAAAGTCTGCCCAAGGGGGCACATGTGCCATGCTTCATACGGCATGCTGTACTTTCATTCCAGATATTCATGATAAAATAACTGCAGCTCTGCAGAAGAGAAACACAGAGGTCCAGGCAGTAAAACAAATGTCTCGGGACCCCCTACAGAGTTCACAGGAGCCATAGATGTTCACTATCCTATCCTAGATTTGTCCTTTTATAGCACCTATTTTCTTCTTTCTACTCACCTATTATTGCCATGCCTAATCAATCCGTTTCAAAGCTTTCTCACCAACAGGACTGCAGCCATTTCACAGGTGATTGCTAAAGACCACATCAGTACAGTCCTCCTTCAGTTCAGACAAACCCCCTAACCACCATCACCTCTAATCAGCAGGAAGCATTAAGAAAGAGATGTGCCACCCATTTTCCTCATCTAACCAGAGTCTGGAATGAAAGAATCTGACCCCACCATCCTGGTTTAAGCAGAGACCACTTTAAACCCCCTCACCCACCTCTCCCACCCCAACCCACCCCTATTATGCTTTACACCTGCTGCAGATGTGTGGTCATGAGTCAATAAGGCCCGGAAATTAGCGTAAGCACCACTACATCCTATAACTCCCATTGTTCAACCCTGCTCTTGACAAACAATACTTTGTATGGTCTCAAGCCATGTCCCTGGTAGCTAGCCACAACTCCTTTGTACTGAACTCTCCCCCAAAAGTCCCATTGTGGTTTTCTCCTCTTCCTGCCCACAACATCGCCCTCCCCCACCTTTTCTTTATGCCCATGACCCTTTAAAGACCTCGTAGCCTGTAGAGTTAGCTGGTCTGGTCTCTAGTGCCAGAGCAGTCCCCTCGGGTTTGTTCTAATCCTGTCCTGTTGAGCTCCTAGCCCCACCTCTCTTCCTTTCTGTCCTAACAATAGTTAGTATACAGGCTGTCAGTACAGTCAGCAGACAGGCTTTGGTAAGTCAACACAGTGTGGTGTGCCTCGGATTTGGGGTGCATGGTGGGGAATGGCTGGAAAGGTAGGGTGCAGGCATCATGAGAGTCAAGAGTGTCCTAAAGTTAATGAAGAATTGATGATTTGAGTTTTAGAGAAATCACTATCACAAATAACATCATGACTAGTCCCAGCTAGAGCAGGAAGAGTGAACACGGAACTGAGTCCTCAAATAAGACCCCAAACATGTTTAAAAACTATAAGTTGCTTTGTCAAGGGATGAAATCTTCTTGCTTAGCCTGAAGGCTTCCTCAGGGAGGCTCAAAGCCTCAGAAGGGCCACAGTGTGGTCACAGGTATTACCAGATATCGCCTTCATCCCATGCACAATGAGAATACTGGACTCCCTCCCATCAAGGTTCCACAGGAGAAAAAATGCCAGTGACACTGAGAGACGGTGTTCTCTGCTCTGCAGGGCTTAGAAAGTCACTGACAGAGACCACAGAATAGGCCAGTGAAACCCAGAAAGCATTAAAACCTCCTTGAAAGGTTTGCCTGAGACTTGTTAGGGGCTCATGAGACAAAAAGATTCTTTTCCAAGGATGGACAAGCAAGTCAGAGCTCCAAACAAGAGGGTACCTTCCCGCTGGCATTGATGGAGGGTGATGAATGCTGGCGTCACTTGTCAAAGTTAGTTCCAAATAACCTCTGCCAAAACACAGATAGCATCTTTACTTTTTCGTTTTAATCAACAGCTGGAAAGATTTGAAAAATCTTAAAATTGCACTCTTCCTTGTGAATAAACATACCTTATTTTTTGAGGTACTTTGTTACTTCATTCAGTGAAGCAGCCATGTTTTTTAAGGTGTGGTCCATTACCCACTAACCTCAGAATCACCTGGGCATGGTGCTCAAACTCGCATATCTGGGGGCCTCAGACTCACAGAATTGAAGTCGATGGAGACAGGGCTCAGAAATTTGCACCCTTCAAATAAGCTCTCCTGTTGATTCTCAGGTACATTTAAGGTTGAAAACATGGGGGTTTCGGACAGCCACACTCAGGTGAAGGGCACCGTTGTGAGAAAAGCTGCCTCCAAGGACTGTACAGTCAGCGTAAGACCCATTCCTGTGATAAAGCCGTTACTGCAAGGCTAGGAAATCATAATTCACGCCCTAAGAACGCTTTTCCTTCAGTAATTCTCAAACTGGGGCAGTTCTGCACCCGCCAGGACATTTGGCAATGTCCAGAAACATTTTTGGTTATCACAAACGGGTAGATGCCATTGCCATCTAGTGGGCAGAGTCCAGGAATTCTGCTAAACAAGCCACAGCGCACAAGACAGGTCCCCAGACAAAAATGTCCATGCGTTTTGCCACACATGGGAATCTCTACTCCAATCTCAGCTGAGCCTTTTATGAATTAAATATAGAAATTTAAACATGAATTATTTTTGTCTAACTATATTTTAGCCACCTCACACACAGGTGAAGCCCTTCCTTTGTTTGATAATTCCCTTTGTTTGATGAATAATCTTGAGGGAGACAGTGCCTTCCTCCAACTATAGGAGCCAAAGGTAAGACCCCCTCCAGACCTCACTTCTGCGGTGAGGCCTCCTCATGTGACCAAGGCCTGGCCAATCACAAATTCTCTTCTGGAAATTTAGGATAGAACAAATGATGTGACAGTGAAGAACTCATTCCACAGGTAGCACCAGGCTACACTCAGGGGCAGTGGCTGCAGCACCTGAGTCCAGGGCAGGAACCAGCAGTGTGCTTGCCAGCTGTTCTCTGTAAGCAATCTGGGCTATGACACCTGCCTCCTGATCATTCTTGTACCTGCCCACCTTGCAACTGTGGTTCTCCAGACATCCCAGCAAATCTGCAAACTGCCTGATAGCCTTTCATTAGTTTAAACCTTAAACCAGCTAGACTCCGTATCAGTTGCTTTAACCAAGAATCCTGAATAATACAACCGCTATAGAAACTTTTGTTAGCACTAGGATCATTGTTTTAAAACATCTACACGTAGCTCCAATGCTTAAGAAGCTAAGGACACCAAAATGGAAACTTTAAATCCATACTCAATGATTCAAAGCATGCACACAGTATGTACACTAATGGGATAGATGACATGGAACTAACTATTCACCATAGGGGTTTTTTTCTTGTCGTATTATTTTTCTGGTGCTGTATCATTTAAAGTTATTTCTGATGATACCCATTCCTTTGGGGAAAGCAAGCATCTTAATAAAATCCATTTCTAGACAGAGCAATGGAAGAGAAACAGAAAGAAGCCTTGATTCATGGAGGTGTTAGAATTTCAGAAATTGCCATGGTTGAGAGCATGGAGCAAGGAAGGCCTCCAAGACCAGAGCCTGGTTTAGATCAGGCTCCAAAGTGGATATGAAATGGGGCATCATAAGGGAAAAGAGAAATCTGGGTCATTCTAGCTTTGCAATGGGAGATGTTTCAAAATGCATACACTGACCACTGGAAACATGAAGCACACTTTCCACTGAAACATCACTCTGCATGGTATCCAGAGGCCCAGGTTAGTCTGCAAAGCTCTTTAACATGAACTGCTATCTGCAGACAAAAATCAGGGAAAGACATGGAAGCAATGGATGAAGCTTTTTTTATACACCGACCAAAGGTTATTGAAGGACTCTCAGGAAAGCAGGGGCAACAAGTGAAAAGGCAGATTCTGTAGCAGCAGTGGCTAGAGACAAGTAGCTGAAGTCTGAACATATGCTTTACACATTAAAGATAAATGCCTTAAGACCCTCAGAGTTTACTTGTTTTTTCAGGCACATATGGATCTCAGCTTATTCTTTATATCATAAGCACCTACCATTCCTTGCTCTATAGCAGCCTTTTCAAGTTCAATCATCATACTAAAATAAATGTTCTTCTCTCTTTCCAGAAATCCAAGTTTCAGTGTGAAAGGGGCCATGGAGATCCTTTTGTCAAACCTCTTACCCGATGCAGGAATCCTTTTTGTAGCACCCCAGCCAGCACACAACCAGCCCAAGGGCCAAAGAAAGTCCATTTCACATTCTTAGAGTTCTAACTACTACAAACATCTTTATTCGTCTTGATTCCTAATCGATTTTTATAAATGACCACTCACGAGTATGAACAACCCAGGACAAGTACCAGCCCGCCTCTGCAGAATACAGCCTTCAAATATTAGTTGACTACTGATTTACTCTCCAGTCTTCTCGAGTTCAGGTTTTGTAACTTCCTATAACCTGGCTCCAGGTAACCTGTTGCTATTCTTAAAAAAACACAAAGTGTCTGACCAGGTCAAATTCTAATGAAGT
This sequence comes from Hystrix cristata, assembly GCA_004026905.1. NCBI lineage: Eukaryota > Metazoa > Chordata > Mammalia > Rodentia > Hystricidae > Hystrix > Hystrix cristata. The sequence continues at coordinate 7,828 of PVJO010026405.1, forward strand.
AATTATATCTACGAACCTGGACACCCTGTTTCCATTTAGCCTGAAACTAAGTTAATGCTTCTTCATGGCTACATCATACCATGGGATCATATTAAACCTGTGGTTAAAATCCAAAGACCTTTTCACAAGCTATGGCCAAGACAAACCTCCCCCATTATGAATATGCATAAATGATTTTTCGTCTCAAATGTAGACCCTTCACATTGACTCTTGTTAAATTTCAGTTTGGTTTTCACCCAGCATTCCAGCCTGTCAAGATAATTTTGAATCTTGATTCCATCATCTGACACATTTGCTATGTTTTTCCCATTTGGTGTTTATAGTACACTTGATAAGGATGCCTTCTATGTCTTCAAGTTTTGATAAAAAATGTTGAATAAGACAAGGTTAACGAAGGAGTCCTGTGGCATGGTGCTAGAAATTATTCCAAGTAGGCAGAAAGCCATCAATCAACATTGTTTAGACCTGCTTGATCAGAGAGCTGGGACTCCATCTAATTATACTATCACCCAAGCCATCTTTCACCAGCTTTATCTGCAAGGATATCCTGGCAAGAGTCTTTGGAAAGCCAATTATTTCCCCTTCAAATCATTTTCCTCCCATTTATACCCCTATTACACAAAACAGCCCCTTCCTCCAGTGGCCTGGCTTGTTTTATATAACCAACCCATGACTCCCAGGGCTTAGCTAATTTGAACTGCAGGAAGGACCCTGGATGCCAAACGAACCATGTCATAGGCAAACCCAACCAGACCCTCACCCCCTTGGAATCTGGAAACAGTACACTAAGATCTACTTAATCTCCTGGGTTACCTGCAATAAGAAGTCTTGTGAAGCATGTACAGGGGAAATCAGAGTGCCTCGATGAAAACAGATCACGTGTGTCCTAATGGAAAACACAGTTCAGTTAGTTAGCTTGCAAAGAGGCACCCAGCTAGAAAAAGGGCCTGAAATAGAATTAGGTGGTCAACTGCACTGGTAAGAATTAAAATAAGAATAGGCAGTGCACTAGGACCTTGACCGAGAGAGGATTTCCTCAGGCAACATGGAATGCAGCCCGTCCCTACTAAGTTTCTGAGTTTTGAAGAACTTAAAAATGTGCAATTGGTTTTTCTTTAAACTCTTGGTTTCCTCTAAACCACCTGTTGAGTAACTGTTGTAGAGAGCCTAGGTTCCAGTTGGTTGTTTTAAGCCCACAGAGCCACCTGTAAAAGGTGGCCACTAAACAACTGAGCAAGTCCTGTGCTCTGCCTACCCATAAAAACGTGCTTGACTGAGGGGCCACCTCGCACCTCACTTCCTGTGACTGCTCCCAACTACCAGGAGCCTTTTTTCTTCTTATATGTAGTCCCAATAAACACTTCCACTTTAACCTCCTTTCCATCCACAGTTTCATTCTTCAACTTCGTGAGATAACGGACTTGGTTTTGTTTCACTAAGAGTCCATGAGGCCCAAGAAAGACATACATTCTAATTAGCCATTCAACAATTTTTGGAAAACTCAGAAAAACAACTTCACCTCCATGACACATCTCCCTTTTCCTGCACTTCTCTAAGATCACCAACAGAGGCTCCAGGAAACCCCTGCAGACACTATTAGAGCCCTAAGATGGAAATTCTGCACCTATCAAAACTCAGAGAGCACAGGGGCTGTCTCGTTGTCTGAAAATCACTATTTCTTTTTCTGGCTTTGGGCTCAAACTCAGGGCCTCACGTGCTAGGCTGAACTACGATTCCAGCCCAAGACAGCAATGTTTTAGAATTCAGAGTCACTGAAGGACCTGAACAGGTTCACAAAGCATATACATCATCAAACCCAGGACCGGATCCAAACATCGCAACTCACTATTGCCCGGGTCTCTCCCCAAGTGCCAGTCCCCCATCCTCCCAATGAAAGCAGACAAACGCAGAAGGTATTCGACTGATCCTTTACCTTTCACTGTTAGCTCTGTTCACAGATGTTATGTGGATTTTCTTTATTTGGAGAACAGAGTTGAAATGCATAGTACTTGAAAGAGAAAGTGGATAGTTACGGAGAAAGATTGTGATTTTTTTAAAATAAGCCTTATGTAAAAGATAATGTTTCTAAAATTAAGTAATTGGCCAGCATAGGCAGAAACTTCACCGGTTCTTTACATTATAAACTCAATTTGTTAATATCAAAATGAAGGGCTTTCAGATATCTGGATATTCAAAATATATGGATGTATTTGGCTAAGTGGTTAACTTGATAGCTATTTAGAAACACTATCCATTTCTTTCAGAGAAATAATCATAGAAATTTAAAATTATCTCAAACAATCTAGAAAAAAGCAATAAAACATAACAGTAGATTGTACTATGTACTGAAAATGTCTTTAATCTCTATAATCATTGTTTTTAAGACTTGAAAAACTCTACACTGAATAGATATTTCATTTAATATTTGTTATTGTCAGTCTGAACTTGTGGAGTATAATAATCACTGGGCTACAGTATAGGTGTCTCAAAGAAGGCAGAGGGCCTCGTGGTGTGGAAAGAATTAAATCTTTGTAAAGCAACACTACCCTAGCCGGGTGTGGTGGCGCAGGCCTGCAGTCCCAGCACGCAGGAGGCAGAGGCAGGAGGACTGCCACGAGTTCAAGCCCAGCCTGGGCTACATGGAGAGACCCTGTCTCAAAAAAAAAAAAAAAAAAAACCCAAAATTAAATAAACTTTTTTAAAAATCACTATCTTCCGAATTTAATCCAACCTCCCAAGCATCTGACTGAAGTCTCCGCAGAGCATTTTTTCATAACCTACCAGTTAACAAATTTAACTCTCTTCCCTTGAGTACAAGTTCTCCAGAAAGCAGAGAACTTATTCACTCCTCCTGGTGTTTCACTGCCTAGAACGCAGACTGGCACCTTTCTTCATATTCATTTAATAATGTTTACCTGTGCCCTATTACGTATGTCAGACATTGTTCTGTTTGCTTACTTAACACTGACTCAATCCTCACAACAATCCTATGACATAAGCTCTATTATTATCTCCATTATACAGATGAAGATATTGAGGCACAAAGAAGACTTTGTCAATATGACACAGGAGAGCAAAGGAGAACCGAGACGCCGAGCACAGATCTAGCATCTCTGCTCAGATCCTCTATCCTTCCAGTGAAGGATCACATCACTCTTTGTTGAATAAAGAAAGCTTTAAAACAAATGATAAGAATGGAATACAGATAATGTCTTTAAGGAAATATTAGCAAAAGACAAATCCACTCAAGATCTAAAGGATAACAGATTGGTTCTTCGTTTCAATAGAAAGAGAAATAGCTTCCACCACCCGAGTTCACACTGAGGCATGAGAGGGCCCCTCTGCCCTTCACGGCCATCGAGCCTCCAGCGCGATCTTCCCGCAAGCCCCCTGCCCACAGGGAGGCCGCGTCTGCCGTGTCTTCCGTGTCTGTCTCTTGGACCTCCGTGCCGCCCACCCTACGCAGCACAGCGCCTCCTTTAGGACCGATGCTCCCCTCCCACCTGGCCCTCGCCCATACCCTAAAAATACATCTTGGCGTTATCCTGGTTGTACAGAAACAGTGAATGACTCACACAGTCGGGCTGAGCCAGGATTTGAAAGCAGGGAGCCCAGCCAGCGAGCTGCCTCCCACTTCCGGCCGTCTTCCCAGCTCCCTCACCCCCAGCGACCTCTCCCACCTCGGAAACCCTCCCTCGCTTATTTTATTGCTCTCGTTCATTTGAAAGTGAGTTACTTATCACCCCCCATGAGGGGGGCTCATCTTTCCAAAGAAACTGTAAATCACCTGAAGGTCAGTCGAATATTTTAATTTTAGTGGAGAGAATGGTATTTAAAACTCCCTACTCGGGTGAAACTGGAACAAGGATGCTCAGTGATCTATCGGCAGACTATATGGTCAAAGAGATCATTTTAACTGCTATAATTTGAATTACTACAAAGTTGTACTCTATAATTTCATATCTGAAATTTCACAAATTCAACACATTTTCTAAAATGAAAGGTGTATGTGAACAATTAAACATTATTCTTATATCAAAAAGGCCACAATTTTTAAAGAGCATGTAACGTAACTTAACATGAAAAGTACGTGAAATGTACAATAAAAATAATTCCATGTTAAAATGAAAGAGTCCCCCGCCTGCCTTGGCATCTCTGGATTCTGGTGAGATAAAATCCCTAGCAAGCATCTGTGAAAGTCAGTTCTTTGTCTTTTTTTTTTTTTCTTTCTTTCCTTCTTAATCAGAATTTATGAAGGGAATTTTATTTAAATTAAAAACAAGAATTCTTAAAACATGTAATATCAAACCAAGTCCTCGATTTTTTTTTCTTCCTCTTAATTTGTAACAGAGACTCTAAGAAAATAAAATCTAAGGTTAAGGAAATTTCCATCAATGTGAAGAAAATATTTTCCAAAATTAAAATAACAAGTTCCTCCCTGGTTAACATAACTGATTTAAGTTGCAGATACATGGCTGCCCCAGATATCACCCTCCTCCCTGAGCGAGTGCTGTGAAAGAGCCCAATCCACATCCTCTGCAGCAATTTGCAGCCCTCTCTGGGACCACCTTTTTTATGAAATGCTGCACATACTACCAATGCTACATAAATATTTCATGATACATTACCCAGTCCTGGAATTTCCTGCAAGATTGCACAAAATCTTTTAAATGGTGCACGGTAAGCCATAAAATAATCAGGTATAAAAGTAAGCTATGTCAATCCCTTCATTAACAACTATTTTTTACCAGAATTTTAGAAAGTAGTATTACTACATTTTAATCTCAAGAGAGAGATTTGCTATTTATATTACCTTACTAAAAGGCTTTTAGAATTACACCTATTTTTTACATCAGATAATAATTCTCAATTGGACAGGAGCCTTCGTGTTATAAATCTACACTCCAAAATGGCCAGTCCAACTTGAAAATAGACCATAGACTGTGAGCTGTAATATCTAGCAATATCTGATACACAGTAAAAGATGAATAAAATTTAATTGACCTAAATTGTGCCTCAAGTTTAACGAATAGGTTCCCTCATAACAAAATCAAGCATGATGCTTCAATTTCCTTATCTCCAGATAGAAGAGCTAGAAACCACTAAGAACCATTACAGCATTAAAAAGCTGATTAAAGTTTTACTTTATCTACAGCCACCCAGCCCCAACCCCAGCTCTAAATTTAGTAATTTGGGAAAGAACAGCTCAATAGACCAAAAATATCCCCAGGGAAAACAGACTAAAATCAAGGAATTAAACTTCCAAACTAAGCAATGCTTCCCATGTTGAAGGGCCCTCAGTAAACTAATAACGTATGAGAAAATATATCCAAATTCTTCAAAACACTATAGAAATGTAAGATTCTATACATTTCTATAACACTGTAAAACCGTGAAGGGTGTTTTTTGAAAAACAGGAAATGCTGGGGATATTCAGATTATCCCCTCCTATACAAAATTGGAGTCACTCCACTCAAAACAAGCCCCTCTCCAAAGTAGCGCTGTTGTCAAGATTACTGAGTAAACTGGTTTTTTTTTTTAATGCTGACTTTACTGTATTTCTCTAACCTGTGAATATTTTTGCTTATTTTGTACTGATTGAATTGAAAAAAAGAATACTGTCACATTTCATGGTAATATTGCAATTGCTAGATTTTGATTGTCGAGTAAAGGAGTGAATGCCAGGCATGGTGGCACACGCCTGTAATCCCAGCCCTCAGGAGGCTGAGGCAAGAGGATCGCTGCAAGTTCAAGGCCAGCCTGCGCTATATAGTGAGTTCAAGGCGAGTCTGAACTACATGGCCAGACTTCATCCCAAAAAAACCAAAAAACAAAAAATACAAACAAAAAAGAAAAGGAGTGGAGTGTGTTGTGAAGGAAGAGCCTGGAGCTTGATACAGTAAAATATGTCTACTTTTGTTAAACCTGTAAAGCTCATTAAAAAGTTTTGAGTGTTAGAATCCCTTAGGTTTAGATATTTGAAATGCCCTCACTTTGTACATAAACTGTAATCTGCTTCTCAAGGAATACCACCTTCCTGAGCTGTGCTGGGCCTTAAACTCTGACAATGGTTCGTTTTAGAAAACATAAGGTAAACCTATTAAAAATATAAAATAAATTCAAGGAAAACCTAGAAGTCCAAAGATTTTGTTTCCCACCTAGGTTGGGCCTGTTGGAACAGCAATGAGAGTTGGTTGGGAGAAGGCTGCCATCTTGTGGCTAAATATGAGAACTTGCTTCAAAACAGTCGCCCATTGGGTGACTTGTCCCCAAAGACTGCGGCTCTTGCAGATGGGCACCTTCTAATCCAGCCCTCTGAGCAGCCATAGCCTCCTCAGTAACAAGTCCAACATCCTCAAAAGCCTCAGTGAGAAGCATATTAAAAAAACTCCTCGCTCACAATGAAACCTGTTATTTTGTACAATGCTAATTTAAAAAAAAAAAAACTTCACTCAATCAAAACCTCAGGAGGAAATGGGAGGGAGGGTGAATAAATGTGGGCTTCCCTCCCTCCCTAGTAGGCTTGGGTCCCCACAAATCTCTGGATTTAAAAATAGAGGAGCTGAAATTGAGCTACTTAGAAATCACAATATCCCTTCTCCCACTGAAGGGTTTTCACTCTAACAAGTGAGTTCCTCACTCTTGCCTGACCTCTGGATTTTTCCTCACTTTTTCCTGTAACCTTGGGCTGGAAAAGTAAAAAATCATAGACCTCTAGAATTTAGAGAACATCTACAAAATTCCTCAGTCCATCCTAACTGTCCCCTCATTCCATCCTAACTGGAGTGGGGTCGGTAGAGATGAAGACTTCCAAATACAGGGAGAACCAAGATCAGTGCTGTCCATTAGAACCTTCTACAGCAATGGAAACGTTCCATATCGCATGATCTAATACGGTAGTCATGCAACTCTAGTGGCTTTTGAACATCTGAAATGTGGCTAGTACAATTAAAGAAAAATACTAAATTTAATTTTAATTAATGGAAATAAAATTGCCACATATGACTACCATACTGGATAACAGCACTGCCCAGACCTTGTGTCACTAATCCATTCCAGCATATGACCGCCTTGACAAAACTACCCCCCCATCTACACAAAAAGATACATTTTGGCAGCTATATGGAGAATAGTTTGCTAGAATTACACAGGACAGACACACCCGCATATGCACACATAGAAAACAAGGTTTCTGCTTTCCGAAAGTATACTATCAATAGGAGTATGAATTCTCCAGACACATAACTGCAAGGCTGGGTTAAGCGGAGACCTCCAACTGGAGCAGGGCCTTAAATTAAAGGTCAGGAGCCAAGAGAAGAAGGAATACACACATTTTAGAAAAGGGAGTACAAGGGTAAGGAACAAAGAATAGAAAGTCCCTTCAGGATACCAAGAAGCTCTGTCCATTTCAGGAGTGGCTCATACAGGAGAGCAAACTAGAAAGGTAAACGTAGGATCACTTTCCAACATAAAAATGAGAGAACCAGGAAAAACAACGGGAACAACTAAAGAAACACTGCAAAGGAGAAGAAGACCAGACTTCGGAAAAAAGTTAATGTTGGGGATGATGGAAAATAAGTGATTACCAAAACTTTAAACCAAAGTGGGCGATTGCTGGCACCATTAATGGGGCAGGTGCTGGGAGAAAAGGAGAGTGATAAGCATTGTTTCTTGAAGTTGAGAGTAATGAGACAGCCAGATGGATCAATAAGCACTTTGACCAGGTGGAAATGAGACTGGAAGTCAGAAGAAAGGAGAGGCTGATAGATAAGTGTCAAACCAGAGGTTCTTGACACAAAAACAACATAGAGGAGTAGAAACAGGAAGAGAAAAAACTCAAAACAGATTCCACATCTGGAGGAAAGCACATCCCTTGCAGGGATGAACAGCAAACAACCAGAGACGGAGCATCCAGGGGTGATTCCAGAACTTCTCACTGTGTGCTCTCCTGCCTGCTACCCAGATTGAATGCTGTGCAAAGATGAAAACTCTGCCCCATAGATTTCAATCCCTAAGCCTAGAACGGAGCAGGAGGCGGCAGCATGATATAAAGGGCCCCGGGAGAGGTGAACTTTACAGAAAGTTTTGTCCCAGCAGTGTAAAAAATTAGCTATTGCCTAAACACTTCTGTGGTCCCATCTAACAGACTTGACAGCAAGACCCACGCTGTGGTGCCGAACCTATGGCACGTGTGTTAATGTGTTTTTCTTTTAAGACTAAAGATGTTAATGTATGAGTTGTTTTTTCTAAACTAAAACCTCAGGTTTCAAGTTTGAGGGCAGCGTTGGCACTTCGCAATAAATAAGTGGGCTTTGGGATGCAGTTTGGGTGCTCAGTCTCTAAAAGGTTCGCCATCACTGTAAAATTTAATGGTTCCCAAACCATTAAATTACCTGGAGGCTGCTACTGGAGCGGTCCTCAGAGCTCACTGATGGAACAGTCTGAGCAACTGAGTCTCATTTTGAGGGTCCACAGGTGTCTCTAATAAGCAGACAGGTTTGCAAACCATCCATCGATGACAGATGCGCAAGGTTCCTAACCCAGCATTTAGGAGGGCTAATTCTGGCTACTGATACGTATATACATGTATTTTTCCATGTAAATATATTACAGGTGGTAAACCCTTTTGGCAGATTTCAGAATACTAATAGGCATTAAAAGCACAATTCCTATGCCAGAAGTCTCATACATTATCTCATTTAATCCTTACAATAGTCCTATGAGGTCAGCACTGTGAACACAGATGAGGAAACTATGCTCCAGAGAAGTTTAATCAGCCACCCAAGATGCAGGTGACACCGAAGAGCTAACTCCAGAACCCGCCCTCTTATCTGCTGCTTCTCTGCTACCCTGCCCAGCGGGGCCACAGCGGCCCCACAGTTGTCCTCAGAAGCCATAAAAGGAACATCTCAGATTGGTGGGAGGCAGACTAGTCACCCAGAGACCTTAGACTAACGTCCATAACTTCTCCTTGGGGCTGCCTGCTCTTGCCACACTTCCCCCTAGCATGGTCCTTAAAGACATCCTCCAGGAAAGACCCAGTTACACTAGAACAAGACATTGCAAAAGTACTTTCCCTTTATTATTCTTGTTCAACTCTACACAATGTGGAAACAAGTTTTATAAATATACTTCTCTGACCAAAAAAAAAAAAAGAAGTAATAACACTGAGTGAGAAATTCGGTTACATGAAAGGCATCCTCTCCTCCATCCCATCTATTTCCTTTAAAATCACAACAAAAGAAGCAAGCCTGGTCCCATCCTGGCCGGAATTTTTCTATTCTTCTGACACTCTCTGGACAGGGGACAGGAGTAAGAACTATTCGGGATTCGGCCGTGCGCACCCTTCCTGCAGCTCTGAAGCAAAGGAACCTAGAGAAGAGGCCTGCAGGCCTGAAGACAGCCACATTCGCCCGGTCCGGTTCAACGCGGGGCCGTCGAATGCTAGCTGACAGCGATGCAATCTAATAAAACGACACCAAGCTTCGGAGCTACGCGGCAGGGCACCGCCTGGGCGCGCCTCCGAGGGAGTCTGAAAACCAGGCGCCCGGGCCCTGCGCTGGCCGCCGGACCTTACCCGCAGGAGCACAAGTCGCAGATGCACTTCCTCTTCGTGGGGGCCATCGTCCCTCTGAGCACCCCAGGTGCAGCCTGCTCATCGACCGACTGCCTGGCGGTGCGGGGAGGGTCAGGTGTCAAGGGCCTTGGCAGATGCTGGGAAGAGTTGCTCAAAACAAAAGCTAAGCAGCCCTTTTGCAAAGTCCTGTGGTCTGTTCCCCTCTGAGCCTGGCCTTGGGCGAGCGAGCGGCACGGAGCATGGACGGCGACTTCCCGCCGCTCTTGGCCAGCTGCTCTGCACCCCGGACCGCGCTCCTGCAGCTGCTGCCCGGGCCCCAGGAAGCCGGGTGCCCCTGTCCGGGAGTCCTCTGTGACGTCTCCAGGGCCAGGAGGGGTGCACTTTGGCGTGGCAATGGCGTCACAAGGGCAGCTTGTGAGGTGGGGAATCTGCCGGGGACTCACCTGGGCCAAGACAGGCGTTCCCGTTGGACCTTGGAAGAAGGGTGGAGGACGTGTTGGGCAAGCGTGGAAAGTGCCTGCGTTTGCAAATCAGCAAAATATCATGGTCACCTGTGCAAAAAAGGCGGAAATCTCCACAGCCTGCTCGCTGGGTAGTTTTTCTCTTTAAGTCTCGTGGTGCACCTTCTTATGGAAAGGCATCCCTTTGATTTCCAGAAGTCTGGCCTTGACTACCAGTTCCAGATCTTCCTGCAGAAACCTATGCGTTTGGCTTCAGGCATCTGTTAGAATTGCTTTCCCCACAGACCTGCGCTCTTACCCACACGGCAATGTGAAAGCGCGCAGGCCTTTGTTGCTCAGGTGGGTGCTCAATCACGTCCCCAGGTGCTGGGGAGGATGTCTCAGGGCAGTGCTTCTACAGTTTGCTGGGGCATCAGAACCACCTGGCCTGGTGAAAAACAGATCGCCAGGCCCCAGCCCCAGAGTTTCTGCTTCAGCAGGTGTGAGACTTCTGAAAATTTGCGTTTCTTCCAAGTTCTCAAGTAAAGCTGATGCTGCTGGGCCAGAGACCTCACCTTAAGGACCACGGCTGTAGAAATCCTTTGCTCTCTCTGACCAGCCTTCCCCTGGTAAAGTGTTTCTCAGCTTTCCTGGTCCTAAGCACAACTACTGAACAAAGCCAGGTGATTCTGACCTTGACACAAAGTCAAGACACATGGCGCCCAGGAGAATGTTGGTAAGAAATGAGAGTTTAAAGTCCTGACAGCCTTTATGCCTGTTTTTCTTGCCACACTTCCTAATTATTTCCATTAATTTTAGCGAAGGAGGCAAGAGGCATCTTGAACTGCAGGACACTTGTGCAGAAAATTTTGGGTGTTTGGGGTTACTGTTTTGGTTTTTCTTTCCATGCTAGACTCTAGAACAGAGGTCACCGAACTATTGCCTTTGTGCCAAATTCAGCTAGTGTGTTTGTGTGGTCACTGAGCTTAGAATGTTTTTACTTTTTTTTCCAATAGTGGGGATTGAACTCAGGAAACGTTGCACTAAGCTACGTCCCCATCCCTTTTTATTTTTTTAAATTCTGAGACAGGGTCTTGTTAAATCACCTAGTCTAGGCTTGAACTTGCTATCTTCCTGCCTCAGCCTCCCAGCCTGCTGGGATTACAGACCTGCACCACCATGCCCAGCTTTTTACATTTTTAAATGGTTGAACATTTAAAATAACTTTACATGATTCATGAAATTTATATAAAAATCAAGTTTCAGTGTCTGTAAAAGGTTTACATTTTATAAAAAAAAAAAAACTACTGTGGAAACATTCCTGATTTTGCCTCTTTGCTGACAAGAGCTAAAATATTTAGTAACTTGTGTTTTATGGGGAAAAAAATTCCATCCCCAGTTCTAGGAGGTCAAAAAGGTAGATTCAGATAAGAACAAAGTTTACTTTAAAAAAAAAAAAAGAACAAAGTTTACTGATCATTCCTAAGAGTGGAGCTTCCTATCTTCCTAGAAGTAAAAGCTCTAAAAGGGGTGTGGATAGTAAAGGGGCCCGGGGGAACAGATGGGACAAGACAGAGAGGAGCTGTTGGAAGTCAAAGCAGAGTCTACATGGCATCCATTGCTGTAGTCGGGATATCATGTGGTCCTTACAGAGAAACTAGAGTGCTAGACCCCAGCCTCCTCTTCCCAGCTGCCCAAACATCAACCAAGAATCTTCCAGAGTGAAGCCAAGAGCTGGGACTGGTTCTTGTGCCCCATTCCCTGCTTAACATCACATGACCATTGTCTGTCACAATAATCAAGAGAAATGTGTTTCACCCGTTGTTTCAGAAAGAAGACATAGGGCAGTAACCCCCACTGGCCTGTCCATTGTGTCATATGTTGAAGTGTACATGAGCAAGCTAATCAGTGACAGGAATAGCCAGAGGAAATAATGATTTTGTACTTGAGATTTGCAGAACTCGGAAACATCTTGTGACTAGGTGATTGGGATCATATGTATGTCCTTTGCCCACTACCAGTGAGAAGGCGCCTACCAGTCTGCAATCACCTGTCTCCTATGTAAACCTCCCCGAATCAGCCTCCTAGTAAGATGACTCACTAGGGATGAGAATACTTTCGTCTTATAATCAGCTAGACTATCACAATAATAAAGTTCTTTCTCTACCATTACCATGCCTCTTGACTGGTTTCTGTCATATTGCAATCAGAGTAAGGTTTTTGCATGGCAACGGTTGTCCTCTTCATGCCCCCTCCATTCAAACTGCCCTTGTGGATAATTGCCTTGCCAAGCACCCTGGAACTCCCTGCTGCTTCTATCCCTGCTTTCTACACAGGGTAGAGATCTTGAAAGGTCAAGATGGTGATAACAGCTTAACAGTGGCCAGGAGTACTGGCTAATGCTAGACAGTAGGACAACCTCCCTCTCCCCTTATTATACTTACTAGCTGTGGTTTCTTACTTCTATTCAGCTCTACACTACCCACTCAAAGCCCTCCCTAGCCTGTTCCCAAATTTCCCAGCTGTAAACTATTGTCACTTGGCATTCACCAAACCATTCCAGATACTTTTTTTTTTTTTTTTGAGACCCAGTTTCTCTATGTAGTTCAGGCTGGTCTTGAACTCACCATGTAGCCCAGGCTGGCCTCAAACTCACAGTGGTCCTCCTGCCTCAGCCTCCCAAGTGCTGGGACTACAGGTATATGCCACCACACCCAATTATACTTTTTTTTTCCCCTTTGGTGCCAGGGATCGAACTCAGAGCCTTGTGCTTGCTAGGCAAGCACTCTTAACCACTGAGCTAAATCCCCAGCCAATACTTCTTGAATGAGAGAAATCATGTGGTATTTAAGCTTGTGTGTCTGATTTTACTTGGCAGTGTCTTCAAGGTGCATCCATTTTTCTACAAATGGTTCAAATTCATCTTTTCTTATAGTAGTGTTTCATGTATAAATACTACATTTTTTAATCCATCTGTTCCCAAGATTTTTCCATTATGAATTGTGCTGCTATAAACACTGGTAAGCATGTATCAATGTAATATGATGTTTTTCTTTCAGGAAAATATCTAGAAGAGGAATAGCTGGATCAAATGGAATTTCTAGTTTTAGTTTTTTGAGGCATCTCCACATTGATCTGAATGGTGGTTGTAGTAGTTTACATTCCCACCAAGAACGTAGGAGGGTTCCTTTTTACCCGCAGCTAACATTGTTATTTGGTTTCTTGCTGTTTGCCATTCTTACTGGAGTAAGATGAAAATCTCAGTGATGTTTTAATTTTCATTTCTGTAACAGCGACACTGAATATTTCTTCATGTACTTA
>PVJO010026406.1:0-21168 GCA_004026905.1 Hystrix cristata
AGATCTTTAGTGCTATAGTCTGTATATATGAAAGTCCTTGCCTCAAGACGTTGGCATTTTTCTTGTTACTAGTCCCCCTTTTTCCACATTCCTTCTCCAGGAGTAAAAGATATATTCTTACATAATAAAGATTAATTTAAACAGTGCAGACCAGACCATCTTCTTTTCTCATGAATGATAGAATTGGTTCAATCCCCTGTACTACAAAAAAATAAACAAAAAAAAGCTTTATTGTAGTTATTTCATTAATCTCCCAGCTATGAGCTGACTGCTTTATGCAGATTTAAAACAATAGCTAATACATAAAAATATGATATGAAGACAAACCCACCAATTATAATCTTGGTACAGAAAAGAAATAAATATATTATTGTAAAAGAATATTGTCATGTTGGGGGTTTTGTTTGTGTTTTTCTTTGTATGCCCTCTAGTGGAGGATTTATTGAAATGAAATGACCAGAAAGTAAGCCGAGCGGCTGTGAGTGCATGCCAGTGACAGCAGTAGCTATTTTTTGTTTCCAGTTTCCAGTCTGATTTGCAAGTACTGATGCCTCATTTTAGTTTGCATGCTTTTCCATAGTACTTAATTGATTAGTCTTCTACATTTTAGTTAGTCATTTATATTTGTCTATTAATTGCATATGTTCTTTGCAGTTTTTCTATCTGGTGGTCTACTTTCTACTTTTTCTAATGATTTATAAAGTCTTTTTTATATTGTATCTTTTAGTTTTTTCCGAAAAATATTGGGCTTAGAGCTTTGAACAAGTTCACCTCTTTAAAACTTCCAAAAGATGGATTACATTAATAGTTTCTAAATAGTTCTAGAACATAAAGAAAAAAAAAAGCTTTTCAGTTCTTTCGTAAAGCAAGCATAATACTGTTTCTGAAATTCAATTTTAAAAACTACCCACCCAAAAGAACTGTATACATCATCTAAGTTACAAACATAGATACAAAAACCCTAAATTCTTAATGAAGTATCAGCAAATTTAATGTTACCTGCAAATTAACTGAATAATATAAGGTAACCAAATGGAATTCGTGTTAACTATTGAAAATAGTTCAAACAATTTTATAAATAGGTCAAGAGGCTTTTTTAAAAGGAGGGCTATCGTTACAATGGATACCAAAAAGTCATTTATAAAACTTAAAGTATAACCCTAGTAAAATTTAATTAGATGAATAGTTTTTAATTTCACAAACATATATCTGAAGCCAAAGCAAGTCATAGGCTTATTGGAAAAACACTAGCAGCATTTACATTGATATCAGGCACAAGACACCCATACATATTATGAGCAATCTTTGTTTTATTATTATTTGGGGAACTATAAAGCAATTCTATTAGGAAAAGAAAATGAGAAATTGGTAATAAAATAACTGATAATGACAGAGCAGTTACTTTTTGCCTGGTTCTATTCTTATTCAACATTATTATCTCAGATTATAAAATCACAAGTAGCTGCCACAAGTGTGGAAATTGTTTTTATGCACATACGTAAAACCCGAGGCAGTGTTTAAGAAGCTTGCCCAGTGTTATGCAAGATGATAGATACTGATGTCTAGATTTGAAGCTAAGCAGACTGACTCTATAGCTTATGCTCTTAAACAAAGAAGTTGGCAGACTTCTAAAGTTCTGTTGGAACACAGCTGTGTTCATTTGTTTATGTACTATCTGTGGCAACTTTCATGTTACAGAAATTGTTTAGCTATGTGGCGTGCCCTCATACCACAAAGCTTAAAAGATTTACTCTCTGTACTTTACAGGAACAGTTTGCTGACCTATGACCTAACCCATTTGAACTCTCTTGGCCTCTGATTAAGCTTTTCTTTTTTATTAGGAAAGAGGGGATATTATAATTTTTAAGATTATATTGATTATATACTTGGTAAGCCCAAGATAAGTCAGAAACTGTTAGAAATGCTAAGCATAAAATGAGGTCTTTTTCAGTGCTAATGTGCCAATTTTTGTTGATTTCCAATTTGTATACAGTGACTAGTTTCAAAGAGCAAAAACAAATATTTAGAGATAAGTGTACAAGAAATAAGAAGGCCCTAAATGAAGAAAAATTTAAAACTGTATTGAATGAAATAGAAGATTGAATAGACATGTCATTTGTTGGCTGAGATAACTAAGCATTTAAAGACTTTTTAAAAAAAATGTAAGTTAACTTACAGAATTAAACACCATATTCAGAGAATAAACAGATTGTTTTATTTTGATAAATAATTCTAAAATTTCAGGAAAATATATGAAAAAAGTTAAGGAATTTTTGGAAAGTAGCCTAATGACTTCAAGATATTAAATTGAGAATATGCTAAAATTTTGCCACCTTCCTATTCCATAATTTAGATATTTAGGTGTTAAAATATTTTAATAAAGTTCTATTTAAAGCAAGAAAGGGAATTACCTCTGGACTGTAAAAGGTGTAATTCTAAAGAAATAAACAGATGGAACCAGGTCTGATGATACAGGCTTGGAATTCTAGCACTCTAGAGGCGGAGGCAGGAGAATTGCAAGTTTCAGCCCAGCCTGGGCAACTCAGGGACCTAGCAAAACCCTGTCTGAAAAATAAAAAGATAAAAAGGTGAGGGGATGTAAGAGGTCTTGGGATTTAGCACAAATGGTAGAGCATTTCCCTAGCAAGTACACAGCCATGAGTTCAATCTCTAGCACCCAAAATTAATAAAAAATAAGGAGCTGTAATTCAGTGTGAAAGCCCTGGGTTCAGTCCCTGGTGCCACACCCACGCATACGTGCACGCACACACACCCACACACACACCACAGTGTGAAAGAAATGGGGTGGGTGGGGTGAGGTCAGGAGGGTGGGAGGAAGGAAAAGATAGGAACCCTGACAGCACCTAAAGACATTACTTATGGGCAAGATCACAGCTGCTGACTTGATTCTTCCATTCTTGGAGGGCCTTTACAGTAGGCCAGAAGGCAAGTACACAAGCATAGTTTCCGTAGTGTAGTGGTTGTCATGTTCACCTCACACAGCCATAAATCACTAAAATCTAGAGAGTGTAAGCATCATGAAATGAAACAGACAACAATAAACAAAAGAGTGATTTATCCTAGAAAAAGCAGAAAAAATAGAATCTAAAAAGAACTTTATTCTTCTGAGAAATAAAAGAGGTATTTGCCTCCATAAAATGACAAATAGGAATTATAAAACAAGAACAATGAATTATGGAAAAGAGAATGTTGAATATTAAAACTAAGTATATGTGCAAAATAGCTGATGGCACTCAGCTGAAGAACAGATTAGTAGATTGTAAGCTAGCTGTGAAGAAAGCATCTAGTATATAACACAAAGGGTAGCAGAATAGAAAGTATATAAGAAAGACTAAAAGATATGGAGAACCTTACCTGAAGTTTTAACATATGTCTAATAAGAGTTCCAGAACATGAAAAGGGAGGGTTTACTATATTTGAACTAATGATGGTAAGGAGTACTCCCAAATTGAAGACACCAATTTTTAGGATTAAGAGATGCACTGGGTACATGGTAGAACTTATATACAAATAGGAAATGATATATAATATGTTCCTTTTACATAAAAATTAAAATATGTAGATACATTATAGTGAGCTTCAGAATGGTAGCAAGAATAAAGCAGAAATCCTAAATGTTATCTACTAAAGGGGTAGTTTACCTAGCAAGACAGTTCCTGTACAGAAGTAGCCATCTAACTTTATATCCAGCAATATATAACAGCTACATAGGGAAGCAAATGTGTGAGAAATTTTGAATCTATAATTACTTATTTAGCCATTCTATTTCAGTACGAAGACTCTTCAAATAAATAAAATTAGAAATTCTATTTGATCCATTCTTCATATAGGTATCTTCCCAAAAGAGTTAAAGACATCATTTTACAGTTATACATGCATATCCATGTTTATAACAACACCATTAATAATAGCTAAATCTTTTTTTTTTGGTGCTGGGACTCGAACTCAGGACCTTATGCTTGCAAAGCAAGCACTCTAACCACTGAGCTGAATCCCTAGCCCCCATAATAGCTAAATTTTGAAAGCAGCCTATATGTCCATTACCAGATAAGTGGATAAAGAAAATGTGGCACTTATACGCAACAGAGTACTGCTGTGCCATAAAGAAGGATAAACTTGAGTTATTTGTAGGAAAATGGATGCACTTTGAGAACACAATCTTAAGTGAAATAAATCAGACACACAAATTTAAATATTGCATGGTTTCTCTTATATGAGAAATCCAAAATATGAATAAGGGCAAAATAAAATAGATAATACAAAATAGGGAGGTAGATCTTTTATCAAAAGGATGGTGACCAAGAGATGGAGGGAGGGGGAAGGGAGAAGAAGGGAAGGGGATAAAAAGCAAGACATGTTATGTACGTGTACCAATTCCTCATGAGTGTAAATGTACTGCAGACATGTACCAATAAAATATTTTAAAAATTTTTGAAAAGTAGCAGAGAAATGAAACTTCAAAGTAGCTAGGGAAAGGACTGACAATTTAAATATTTGCCTAATACCATAAAGTTATTAAAGGTGAATAGTGAAAACCGAATTTAAAATTAAGAATACATGAGGAGACCTAAATAAACCATAAATAAGATTTCTTGGAACTTAAAATGTGGTATTTGAATTCAAAATTCAGGAAGAATATAGAAGTCAGTGGAAGACTGATAATAATAACCACATTGTAGGGGAAGAAATAGCTCCTGAACTGTTAAAGTCTTTGAATACTGTATATTAAGAAAAAGAAAAGAAAAAAAAGACTGCATAGTGAAGTATTTGCTGGGTTTTAATTTTCCATGGTGAGAAAAAAACACACCTAGGCACTTATTTTGGCTTTGTCTAAGGAGAAAGAG
The DNA here is from genome assembly GCA_004026905.1 of Hystrix cristata. Lineage (NCBI taxonomy): Eukaryota > Metazoa > Chordata > Mammalia > Rodentia > Hystricidae > Hystrix > Hystrix cristata. The sequence goes on from PVJO010026406.1 coordinate 4,866, forward strand.
AGAATTTTAGGTTTGGGTGGGTTTTTGGTTTGTTTCCAGTGCTGTGTATTGAACCCAGATCTCTGCATGTGCTGGGCAGGTGCTTTACTACTGAGCTACACCTCTAGGTCTCTAACTCAGAAGAATTTTCTGTATACTTCCAGACAGAATTAAGTTTTTAACAAGGAAAATTTAAAGTATCAGCATATTGCACAGAATGGTGACTATGATAAATAATGCCGTGTATATTTCAAAATTGCTGAAAGCGTATATTTTTAAAAGAACTAGGAGACATATTAGCTTCTAAAATAAATCCACAGAGATAGCACAGGAATAAGCTCGTCTAGAAGGAAAGCAAAAAGGCTTTTTATTGTTGTTTTCTTTTGGTTTTTGTTTTGTTTTATTTTGTTTTTATATGGGACATCCAGAGAAAGGAAAACTTGGAATTCATTATCTGAAGATAAGATTTAAGTCTAGGATTAGGCCGAAGTTCTATAGACCTGAAGGTGTCCAAATGGTACAGTAACACTTAATAGGAATAAATTGACGAATTTACAAATACGAAGGAAAAAAGGAATCATTTAATGATGCTGTTGCAATTATCCATGTAAGGATCAACTAGGGTCCAAACACATGTAGCAAAGAGAACAAGGTGGATAGATACAAATGATGGGAGAGGAGGTAAAATTGACAGTCATGCTGGCTGAGATACAAAGACAGAGAGTCATGGATGAATTTTTTTGTGGGTCAGGTAGTTATGGATATGGTCCTCTTCACAGAATACTGCATTGTGTGTCAGAGTGAAAATGAGTTTAGATGTGGACATCTAGTGGTTTTCAGTTCTTTTGGAAAACCCAGGTGTCAATGACAGGATTTGGAGGCCAGGAGAAGTGCTCAGATGCAGCATGTATTTTGAAGGAAGAATCAATAGGACCTGCTGATGACTTGTATATGGAATGATAGAGAGGAGTCACAAACAATGCCTACTTTTATGCCTGAGTAATGTGTTTAATGGTGGCTCCCTAAAATAGGAAATGTTGGGAGGAGACATTTGGAGACATTTGTGGGCAGAAGTTGGGTGTGGGACAGCAAGAAGTTTAATTTAGACACAGTTAAGACTTTGATTATTTAACTCAATTCTCTAATATAAGAAGTTATCCAGGAAATTCTCTTCACCCTTTAAAAAGATTGTCATTTTCGATACAGCCAATATGTAGGAACTATTCATGGTAAAAGAGCAATTGTTTTACTGCCACTTAGCATATAATTTCAAATGAAGCAAACTGTATTAGCAAATAGAAGAAACATAAATATGTGAACTGTTTTATGCTAAAGACATTGGTATTAAGTAATCAAATTCATGCTAACAATCTTATAGAAAAATAGTCTGTTAATGTAAGTGATGTGAATAACAAACATGAGCTTTTTTAATCATATCAAAATATAAAAGTGTGAAATTGTTTTTCTTGTCTGAACTTTGTGTTTTTGTCATATATTGGTGATGACTCAGAAAGATCAAGCTTAGAATATCAGACCTCCATTAAAACAAACCATGTGTTAAAATTAGCCCAAATAGAACTGATAAAATCTTTTTAGTGTTCCTTAGAATAGGCCCAGAAAACTAAAAAGCTGCTGGGTTTGGAGATTTAGCTCAGTGGTAGAGCGCTTGCCTAGCAAGTGCAAGGGCCTGAGTTTGATCCCCAGCACCAGCCCCCCGCCAAAAAATTAAAAATCTTCTGGACACCGAAGGAAACAACCAACAGAGTGAATTGACAGCTCAAAGAACGGGAAAAAAATTTTGCCAGCTACTCCTCAGATAGAACTAACATCTAGAAATATAAAGAACACAAAAAATTAAGCCCTCCCAAAAATAAAAATCCCAATAAAAATGGATCTGAAATGAATAGACATTTCTCAGAAGAAGTACAAATGGCCAGTAAATACATGAAAAAATGGTCTGTGGCCATCAGAGAAACCCAAATTAAAACAACACTGAGATTCAACCTTACTCCAGAAAGAATGGCTGTCATCAAGAAATCAAATAAATGCTGGTGAAGCTGCAGAGAAAAAGGAACCCTCCTTCTACACTGTTGGTGAGTATGTTAACTAATACAACCATTATGGAATTCAGTATGGTGATTTCTCAAAAAACTGAAACTTTTTAAATTCTCCTTCTAGGTATCTTCGTGAAGGAGCTCAGGACATCATATTACAGTGATACATGCATACTCATGTTTATAGCAACGCAATTCATAAAAGCAAAATCTTGGAGGCTGCCTCTATGTCCATTAACAGATGAATGGATAAAAAAATGTGGCATTTATATACAATGGAGTGCAACTCTGCCATGAGGGATAAAGTTGTGTCATTTATAGGAAAATGGATGTACCTTGAGACCATGATTTTAAGTGAAATAATTCAGACACATTAGCTTAAATATTGCATGATATCTCCTATACAATAAATCCAAAATATGAAGAACAAAGTAATAGATAATAGGAAATAGGGAGATAGATCTTTTGCCAAAGGGAAGGAGACCAAGAGATGGAAGGGGAGAAGGAGGAAATGAAAAAAGAATTTGAGATGTATTATGTACATGCACCAACTCCTCACAAGAAACACAACCATTATGTACTGCAAACATGTACCAATAAAAATAAAATTTTTAAAAATAAATTTATATTCCTATATGTAAAAAAATAATAGGTCCAGAAGCTAACTTCTAGGAGTAGAGGGATTGAATCTCTTACTTTGGGAAATGATAAACTAGAGAGGAACCACTACCCCTGCTTCCCCAGTAAATACTCTCCAAAAATATTATTGGGCTGGTCTCTTTGTTGATTAGAGTAAGCATCCAAGTAAGAATAAAATCCTTTCAGTCTTAAACTAAAATAGAATCATAATACATTAAGAAATGAGAGGGTTTTTTTCAATTTAAAATTTCATTTCATCAGTCTGCTAACTAAAATGTAATAAGCATTTAATATGAACAAATCCAGTGAGGCAAGGACCTTGTCTCGTTCATCACTATATTTCCAGCATAAACATAGTGTGTGTACTCTGATAATTTTCTGAATGAATGTGTAAATTAGTGAAACAGAAACTATGGCTTAGTGATTTTTTTGTTTCTTCACTAGAGGGTGCTGTGTAAGCATTCAGTACTTTTAAGTGTTACCTCTTACATTGTACTTTTTGCTGGAAAATTGGATTCTTAAGTTACTCAATTTATTAAATGCCTTTCTTTTTCTTTGCTTTTAAAGCAGTACTGATGATGTTTAGTATGGTTAAATTCCTAAATTTGAATAGTTAATGGCAGCGTTAAAGCATGTTTTTTCTTCCTTCTCCTTAGGAGACATATGACTCCAATCATGTATGCTGCACGGGATGGTCACCCTCAAGTTGTTGCCCTCCTTATTATTCGTGGAGCAGACATTAATGCCCAGGATGAGAATGGTTATACTGTAAGAAACACTTTTATAATGCTCCGTTTTGTTTCTAAACATTTATACTTTTGTGAGTAGTCTACAAAAATAGGTGGACTTTGGTTGATTGGTTTTTATTAGAAAAAATGTTTCATGAAGTAATAATTATAGAAGCCTGGGGATATAATCACTGTTAGTGGAAAAATAGTAAACAACTGAAAGAAAAGAGGGGATTATTTGATCCTTTTAGTTCTCTTTGCTGACAAAAGAAGATGTAATACAGAAGAGGCTGGGCTCTCAGATATATGTAAGGATTCATTTTTGCCGAAAACATTTTAGTGATTGGCAGATAAATCATTTTTTCCTGTAGCATCACTTAGCTATGTAAAACATTGTTTAGTTTTATAAAATCAGTGAGCATTGCAATCTGCTTTGGAAATATAGCTTTGGAAATACGTTTACATTATATTGTGAAATGAAGAAATCGCATCATTCCATTAATTAGCTACGTTTTCTCTTTTATTATTCCATAAATGCTGTTGAAACTATTTCCTAGCCACTTCATATACACTCCTTCTCTTTAAACTTTTCCCCCAACTTACAGGCTTTAACATGGGCAGCGCATCAGGGTCATAAAAATGTAGTTTTGAAGTTACTCGAACTTGGAGCTAATAAAATGCTACAAACCAAAGATGGAAAAACACCAAGCGAGATTGCAAAAAGAAATAAACATCTTGAGGTATCCATCTATATATTAAACTGCTTTTTCTGTCACATGTCCTATTATCCTATATAGAAATTTTATATAGTATTGTGTTAGAATTCACAAGTGTAGTGAGAATATTTTTGGCAGTTATTAAATGTTTAAATACATTTTTTCTCCCAGTCATGAAAACTTTATTTTGCTATAGTATTCATCTTCTAATTCAGATGCATTGTAATGTAATAAGTTATGTAAAAGTATAATAAATTTTTTCCTAGAAATAAAATTGTAATGAGAGTATTTAAACATTTCAAACTCGTTCATATTTTTAAGAATTAACTTGTGTACTGACATTGATAAGACTAGTAAAATGTCCAGATACGAGTATATAACTGAAACACTGGTTTTAGTTTTAATTAATGGATATTAGAAAAATTTTAAATCCTTTAAACAATATTTATTCCTATACGTGTGACAAAGTATGTGGTAAAACAATAACACTGTTGGGTATATGATCTACTATCATTTGATTTTAAATTCAATAGTATTATTTATTAAATTATTTTAGTGACATAAACTTGGTTTGAACATTAAAGCTTTAGCCAGAGGCGTGTAATTTCTAAATAAGGATCAAGTACAACACAATTGTAAAATTAAGTTATTTAGTTCAAGAGTTCATAACACGGAGTTTCTGAATTTTAAAGTGTGTGAAATTCCAAAGGTCCCATTATATAATCATCAAACCGTGTCACTTTTACTGCATGTAAAATAACCGTCTCTAATTTTTGAGCAATCTAATAAACATGCCTATCATTTTACAAATAAAATCTACATTTTCAAAATTATTTTCGAGTAGATGCTAATCTCTAAAGTCCTGTAAAACTTCAAAAAGAACCTTACAGTTTTTCTTCTAGGGTTTGAAATTTTAAAAACAAAATTGGCTTGTTGCATTATTCAATTTTGGAAACATGACACTGAATTTGACATAATAAGAAATGTATGAATATCAAAATTTAAGTCATATGTCATTCTTTAAAATACAATTTGATCTTTTATTTTGGCTGATTACATGACATATCCTGGACTTCCTAAGAAGTTAGATTGTAAAACTGAAGAATTTCACCACATTTTGAGTTATACAGTTGGAATTTGTATATATTTAGTCATGCTTACTGTTTCCTCTCGACTTAGCAATGTATTTAAAGTCCTACTGTAGCACTTAATTTTTCTGAGTCACTTGTCAAAATAGCAGTTTAGTTTTGCTTTATATGTTACTGAAAATATTAATTACTATCTTCCTTTAAGTTCACTAATTTGAATTAGATGTACTTTTTTCTGATTATTTTGGGTCAAGGAAGCATTTATTTGATTTTATAAAAGTTATTCTCAGGGTAATATCTTGTGAAAGTTCTGTCCCTCTCACTTTGGTAAAATTTCTTTCTAGATAAAAAATTATGTTTAGTTTAAGTGTAAGTGATGGTATAAAATCATGTTAACTATATTTCAATGGCTTTGAACTTTTTTCAGATCTTCAACTTGCTTTCTTTGACTTTAAATCCATTGGAAGGAAAGCTTCAACAGCTAACTAAAGAAGAAACTATTTGTAAACTATTGACAGCAGATTCTGATAAAGAAAAAGATCACATATTTGGGTAACAAAACACAGTTTAGTTCAACAAAGTTCCTATGATTAAGTTTTTTAATGAGTGTAGTAAATGTAAATGTGGTAACCTATTTAACATATATTTTAAACTTTTATGAACATTTTAAAATCATTAATGTCCAGATTTTAGGTGCTTTGTAATCCAGAATTTTAGAAAATTTTAATTTATACGTACTAACACTAATCATAATAACTTTAACCTTAAATGTAAACTTTTAGTTAAGTCAGTAAGATTTATTTTTAAAAGATTCAAACTAGGGCATGGTGGCTGTAATCCTACCACTTTGGGAGGCTGAGGTAGGAGGATTAGAAGTTCAAGCCCAACCTAAGCAATTTAGCAATTTAGTGAGACATTGTCTCAAAAAATAAAAATGAAAGAGCTAGGAATGTAGTTCAGTGCAAAAGCCTACCTTCAAGCCCCAGTACCAGAAAAAAAAATCAAGATTACATATATGTTAGGGTTTAAACTATATTTTGCCTTGTAATTATTTTCAGCACATTTCTGACTTTATAAGCTAAAATTAATTTTTCCCTGAAATTTGTACATGGCTGCAAATTATTCTGTAGCTACCACACTTAAAGTTACTTTTACTAACTGTAGTTAAAGATATTTTTATGTGCAGAGATTTCACAAGGTATACATATAGTTGAATATTTTCATTGTTTAAAAAGATGAACTGTATTTTACCACCACCATTTTTTTTTTTTTTCGACCAAAGAAGAGCTGCTTTGGGCTAGATATATAGCTCAGTGATAAAGTGCTTGCTTAGCCCTGAGTTCATCCCCAGTATACCTCAATATTAAAAAAAAAAAGCATTCTTATTCTTTGATGCAGTGTTAAGTCTGTTGTATAAGTTTACAGATATGTTCTATATGGATTCATTCTTACTCATTCCTGTTTTCCTCTGAAATACATACAATGTGTACATTTATAGTCTATTCTGAAATTGACTTTGCTTGTAAATATGTATAGTTCATATACAGCATTTGGAGATCTGGAAATATTTTTACATGGTCTTGGACTGGAACATATGACAGACTTATTAAAGGTAAGATTTCCCATAAACTACAATGATATGTATGTACACACACACACACACACAAACAAACATACACACGTTTGTTGGCTGGTTAACATGACATTACATATAAATTCATTAAGCATGCTTATGAATGAGTGCCATTCCTTTTCTCCATAATTTGGAGTACATCTTGTTTTAAGCTTGTAATGATCATTTCAAAATTTTTTTCTAGAAATTAACATAAATTAGAATCTGGATGGATTTAACAGATTTTAGTCCAATGCGTTTGTTTACACTTAAGCCCTTTGTTTTTGCTTCACTTTTTCAGTTAAAAAATCCTTTTTTTTTTCCTCCCCTTAAGACAAGATTTCCCTATGTAGTTTAGGCTGACCTTGAACTCACTATGTAGCTCAGCCTGGCATGAAACTCGTTGGATTCTCCTGCCTCCACCTTCAAAGTGCTGGAATTACAGGAGTGTGCTGAAACACCCCGCTGCAGTTTGAAATCTCATGTAAAATGTGAGAAGCTTGATTTTAAACTGGACAAACCTGGTATGAGATTCTTGCCCAGATTAACAGAAATATGTTACTTAAATATTTTTTTTCATAAGGATATTAATGGCTAGTGTAGGGTTGTCATGTTAGATTACATAACAAGCACTGTCTAGATGCTTTAAATATATGAAATGTGATTGCAAAATACAGTGAATTTTAAAATAAAATTTTTATAGTAAAAGACACATTGTCATTAATCCCTCTCAAAATACTCTTTCTGGCTTTGAACACACTTATCATATTGTTCTTGCCACTTTCTGAAGCAGTTTATGGTCCACATTTACACCAATTTCTGTGAAATAAAAATATTACGGTGTGTCCCCATCCACCTTACTCACCAGATGGGGCACTGTATGGCTTCTTGCTCATCTCCAAAGTCAAAATGAACATGGGCAAAAGTTTTCAATTCAGGACATTGGCAAGGATGATGAAATAAGTGTGTTTATAGTGTGGGGGAGTATTTTGAGGAAGGAAATGGCAATGTGTCTTTTACTGTAATATTTTTTAAAATGTAAACATTCCCATATGCTTTGATGATACCATATACATTGTAGGATTTGTACAGATGACAGTAATTATCAGCTAGATGAGGAGTCTAACAGAGTTTTATTAGGAGTATGCACATTCTGTTCAGGTGTTTCAGAGCTGGATTTCACTTACAGAGTCTTGAAACTTCTTACTGTTTGGAGAAATCTTGAACAAAAGTTCAATTTTGATGGGTTAACCTGGTACAGTTAGAAATTTAGAGTATTGATAACTATAATTTCTGTAAAATCTTATTGAATTACTTTTCTTTTTACTTAAGCAAATATGAATGTGATTACATTCTTTGAATCTGGAAAACTAGTGTAGTTTATACTTTGTAGGTGAATACATACTGTCTACCTCCAGTAGTGTACTCCTATATCTACATACTGTATTCTGTCCCTTCTTGAAAGTTGGAATTTAAGAGTGGATCACATAACTAATTTACATACACTTAACCACTTCCTCTTCTACTGTTTATATTGAAAGGTGGTGAGTTTTTTTTCCCTTTTCTACAGGAAAAGGATATAACTTTAAGACACCTTTTGACCATGAAAAAAGATGAGTTTACAGAGGTTAGTATCACTTTCAAAAATTCCACATATATCCTCTGATACTTTTTAATTTTTCTATTTTATTTTCTTTTTATTTTCTATTTTAAAAATCCTAGTACTATAGACTGTGACTGAATCTTTTGCTAGGTTCTTCATTAGACATGAAAATGGATAGCCATATCTAAAGTTGTATTATAGTTTTAAATTAAGTAAATTTAAAGACTTACAATTTGGGATTTTTTTCCCCTTAAGATTGTCATGATATCTCAACTAAATCTAGTAGTTCACTTCCAAATGTGAAATAGATTTCTAAAACAGGTTACTTAGGAATTAGGGGGATTTTATTATGTATATGAGGATAAATATGTGTCTTCCAAATAGTATGCCTTTTGGTGGGTGCTCAAGATTGTAAAGACCTATTATTTTGCCCCCTGATGTATTAAATAACAACTGAAAAATGGCAGTGGAAAGTATTACAGATACATTGACAAATAAGGTATCTAAAAAGCAATGATCTTGCTGTATGAACACACTGGCAATTTTACATCTTTTCTACCACTAAAATTAAAAATAAGCATACTACTTAACTAAATCCAAGATAGAAAATTCAGTTTAATACCAAAATGAGTACAAACCAAAAGATGGAGGATTTTGTCCCTGTCACTGAAAAGATTTTAAATATTTTGAAGGAAGCAGTTTTACTGTGTTTTTCTGAGCTATTATATATGAAAACTACTGATTTGATTATCGTCCATCACAGTTGCTATTATCTATTGCAAAAAACTGACTATATAGTTAACTCTATGCCAAAATGATTTAACAAATCTACATCATTAAAATAGTCAACATATATTTTAAGTGTATTTGCTGTTTTCGACCATGCATATATTTTCAGGATGCAAATTCAAGTAGAATATGTTAATAAAGTTAAATTATTCAATAAAAATATCTTACTACACCTTAAAATTGTTTCTACATAGAATGGAATTACCAGTAAAGATCAGCAAAAAATTATAGCTGCTCTTAAAGAATTGGAGGTAGGAGAGATAAATTTTGGAGAGTTACCTGAAGTGGCAAAGTTGGAAATCAGGTAAAGTCAACTTACCAGTTTATATTAACATTGTTCAGAACCAACTAAATTTTGATAACGTCTGAGTCATTTGATTTGATACCATCATTTTCTAAAGAAATAGATTTCACAGTAATATACCGTGTTCAAAATGGGATGTACTTTATTTTATAAAGTTAGTTTTTTAAAAGTTACTTTACCAAGAAGTAAAGCAGTACATCTTTGTAACTCACGTGAAAACATCTGTGCTTTAATTTTTTTCGTTGCATGTTGCATTAGACTATAAAAGTCCCATGCTTTTCCTAGTATAGTTCTTACTCTCTTTAATTTCTTTAGATGTCAAATTGAAAATTCAAAGTAGTGAAAAGATCTAGGCCAGTAAGAAAGCATTTTTTATGTAAGTTCAGCTCTGTTTCCAGCCTCTTATGTAATGAATTAAAATCATGTTATCAATATATAAACTTTATTTCCAATATTATAAATTTATCAAGGGCTGATTATTAATAATCCAAAATCTATTTTGAAAATAACGATACTCGATTTTGTTAACATAGAGTAGTTTGAACTTATTTTGAAATAATTGTAGATGCACATGATATTTCGGAGAGATATGTAGGGAGGCCCTTTGCACCCTCTACATATCTTCACCAACTTTCACCCGTTGTTAATATCTTACATAACTATAGTGTAATATCAAAACCAGTAAACTTATATTAGTACAATCCACAGAGTTTATTCTTATTTCACCAGTTTAGTTGCCTGTCCCTTATCTGAAATGCTCAGGACCAGAAGCATTTCATATTTTGGAGTTTTTGGTTTTTAGAATATTTGCGAAGACTTTATGTAATGAGCATCCCTAATATGAAAATCCAAAATCCAGGATGCTGTGAAATTTGATTCAGATTTCAGATTTTCCTGCTAGGGATACACAACCTGTACCCTATTGTTTTGACTGTTCCAATTATGTAATAAACTTTAACATCAGGGAGAATGATTCTTCTCATTTTATTCTTTTCCAAAATTGTCTTAATTATCCTAAAACTCCTTTTTTGGGGGGTGGCGGTGCTGGGAATCAAACTCAGGACCTTGTGCTTGCTAGACAAGTACTCTAACCACTGAGCTAAATCCCCAGCACCCCCCAGAACTCTTTCCATGTACATTTTAAATCATGTTTTTCTCTGTCTACAGAAAATCTGAGATTTTGATAATAATTGTACTAATCATTGATTAATTTATACAGAATTGACGTTTTAACTGTTAATTCTGTTAATCCATGAACACAGATATCTCTACAAGTTTGTGGAGTTTTTTATCACTATTTGTAATTTTTATTACATAAATTCTCTATATATCTTCGTAGGTTTATATCTAAGTATTTAATTATCTTTGAAGCAATTGTCAGTGATATTAACTTCTTTGTTTCTGTGTATAGTTGATTTTTGTACTTTAATTACATAAATTATGTACACATTTTAAGATTTATACCAAAGCAATTATTTTTGGAGTGATTGTCAGTGACACTGACTTTTGGTTTCTATGCATAGTTGATTTTTGTGCCCTAATCAAATACCCTTCAGCCTTATTGAAACTTATTAGTTCCAGGAGTTTTTTCTAGGTTCTTTGAGATTTCCTATATAATCATGTACTCTATAGAGAGGTTAATTTATTCCTTTCCAATCTGTTAGGCCTTTTCTGTATTTTTCTTATTATAGTAGGTAGAACCTGTAGTATTGTGTTGAATAGGAGTGGTAAATGGTGAACATTGTTGATTTGTTCCCAATTTTAGAAGAAAACCATTCAGTGTTTTGTGTTTGTTTGTTCTTTTTTGGTTTTTGGGTACTGGGGATCAAATTCAAGGCTTTGTTAGGCAAGTGCTGTACCAATTGAGCTAAATCCCTAACTCCCACTCAGTGCTCTTAGCATTGATAATGATGTTAGCGGTAGAGCTTTTTGGAGTCTATTTGTGAGAAAGTTAAACTCTTCTATTTTTCTTAAAGTATTTATGAATGGTTGTTGAATCTTCTCAAATGGTTTTTTTCTCTTTTATCAATTGAGATGATCATATATGTTTTTTTTTTCTGTAGCCTATAAATATGATGGGCTATGTTTAGGATTTTTAACTGTTGAACCAGTTTTGCCTACCTGGGATTAATCCCATGTATTTATGGTTTATTATTCTTTCCAAGCATTGTCAGGTTTCATTTGTCAATATTTTGCATCTACGTTCATGATACTCTTTTGTAGAATTATGTTTTGTGCTTTATCCACTTTCGGTGTTAGAATAATACTGGCCTTTAAAAGTGAGTTGAAAGTGTTCCCTCCTCTTCTGACCATGTACAGTGAGAGGCAGAGGGCATAGGATCAGTGCTAATTAGTGCAAGATTGTACAGAATTAATGTAGAATTAATTTTTCTTTGAACACTTTGATTAGACTTCTTCAGTGAAACCATCCTGGGCCTAGAGATATGGAGCAGGGTGGTTTCAAATCATAATGAATTACTTTTATGGCTCTAGGACTACAAGTCATATCTGTTTCATCTTGATGGAGTTTCAGTAATTTCAAGGACTTGTTCATTTCTTCTAAATTTTCAAATTTACAAGCATAAAGTTGTTAGTCTTCCCAGTATCATTTCGTTGGTCATAGCCCATTTTGTTTCCAGTACTACTGATTTGTCTTCATTTTGTCTGTCTTGCTAGAGGCTTATTGATTTTTTTTAAAGAACCTAAGTTTTGTTTCAGTGATGTTTCTCTCTTATTTTTAACTTTTTAAGTTGTTATCCTTATTGTTTCCCTCCTGTTTTCTTTAATTTTACTTTTTTCCTAGATTCTTGAGGCAGTTAGCCTTTTTCATTTCCCCTCAATACTGCTTTAATACAGTTTAATACAAGTTTTGATGTATTGTGTGGTATTTTCCTTCACTTCTGTATATATTTTTATTTGTTTTGAGACTTCATCTTTGATTCATAGATTATTTAGAAGTATGTCATTTGATGTCCATGTGTTTAGAGATTTTCCTGTTGTTCTTCTGGCATGGGTTTCTAGTTTGATTCCATATGGGCAAACGAAATAGTCTGTATGATTTCAAGGGCCCAACGTCTATATGTGACTGCCAGTGCCTACAGAGAGACCTAAAAATGAATATTTAAAGAGTTAACTATATTTAGGTGACATATAACTTAATACATTTGAAGAATCACTGAGGCTTTTAGTGAATTAGTAATTCAATTTAACTAACAGTGTCACCTGCATAGTCATAAAAAGCTAACACTCTTAGACTGCATTAAAGAAAATGTGATGTCCAAAACAAAAAAGGTAATAGTTTCATTGTATATAATACTTAGATTTGGAGGGTTTTGCTTATAGGAGGATTTAAACATAGAGTGGAAAACCTGTTAGGTTTCTTCTGCCTTTTAGATTATGCAATTGTCTATTTAGTAATGTTTGTAAATATTTTTGTGTACAAACATTCCTGAGAGTAAAATCACCTAGATTTTGGAATCCTAAATAACCTATAGTAATTGTTTTTCTTTGACCAGTTAGGTAATTTTGAACCTCCCTTACTTTGCAACACCATCTGATAATGAGCCTAAGGGACTTCTTTTTTTTATACGCAGTATCTTTCTTCTCTTTGGAGATTTACACACCACATATGTTTCCCCAAACCCTCTGCCTGTCATCACACATGGTCAGGTTTATTATGTCTTACCCAACCTTTTTATTATATATGCTCTTTTTTTTTGTTTTTTTTTAAATATTTATGAAACGCTTGACCTTCTCTTTTTGGTTTCATATGGGTCCAAATGTAATCATCATAACAATGACTATGCATAGGTATAATATATATTCAGGACACAACATTTTTTTCCTCTGGATCTGTTACATGTGCTTACAACTTCCATATAGGAAATCTCATTAGTATTTTTGTACTTCCTCAGAATCCTCCGAGCTTACTTTGAATGCCACCTAGTATTATTTTCTAATTTTTCTTCTGAAAATTAGGAGTATAGCAACTAATTTTAATTTTTTAGGCAATCCAGGTAGTACCTTTTTTATTTCAACATATTCCAGTTTAATCCCCCCACAATAATACTATAAATTAGGATTATATATCAATACCATACATATTAATAGAGGGTTATTTTCTTCATATAGCTTTTTAAAACATGTTAGGGATTGTAAGCATGACTTACGACTAGGGCGCTCTCATACCTGGCGATACTACAGAATAAACTGAGCAACTGGATATGCATATTAGCCACATTCTTCATTCCCTGAGATCTAACTGTATAGACAAATTTTATTGAAAAAATGGATAAATTGAGTCGAGGAATGCTAATACCCTATAAAATATAATACTTACAAATGTAATGGTATCATCATTAGTGCAGCCTATCTAAAGCTAACATTGTAACTATAATGACAGTCTTCTTACCATTTTAGAATTTGGAGAAGTCTTTCATGGAATAATTTAGATGATTTGTATCTCGTTAAAAATGTGTTACAAAGTTTACATTATAGGCATTCTCTTTCCCCATTCCTTTTTCTTAATATATTTCCCTATAACTGGAAGGTTTATATTCAAAATAATGCCTTGTAATTTCAAAACAGTATTATAGCTCTTAAATATTTACTGCCTTATGAAGGATTTTAGTTGTGAAAGCAAACTTTCTTGAATACCTTTATTCATTTTTAAATTTCTTTTCATTGTTTCTATGAAAGAATATTCCCAAATTCTGCATGATTGAGTTATAAATTAAATTTTCTAATATTACCTATTTGATGATAGGGCTGTCAGTATGAATTAATTTTTTGGAATTTAATAGACTTAAAGAATATGCAAAATTCTAATGGTTCATTTATTAAAACTCATCAATTTTTTAAAAAATAAAACTGGCAGACATATATATTCCAGGAATTTGACCTTGTTGTTAAATCATACAATTTGTTTACATGCTATTAGGGAAAAGGTTTTTACTTCCCTTTTGTTCAGAGTCATCCTTTAAAGAAGAAATTAGTCATTAAGTCATAAGAAAACTAACAGCAGGAAAAGTTGACTGATTGATTATAATCTTCTAGTAATTTAACTTTAACAATTTAGCTACTGATTTATTTTAAGATACTTTCATGTGTCAATTTTTGTAAAATAATCTGTTACAAGAATGCATAGGCACAGTGCATTTATTTTTTCTGCCTCACTGTGTCACAGTAGTAAAGAATGCAATTTAAAAATGTTAATAACAATTCCATCACTATTTTGAGATATTTTGAACAGAAATAATCAATTTTTATTCGTGTCTTAAAAGTTTCCAAAGTTTCTGCTGAGACCTTTTTTTCTGAGCTTTGAACTACTTTCCACTTGAATATATCAAAAGCTTCTCAAAATTATGACCATCAAGAAATTGCTCTCCTCAAAAAAGAAAAATCTACATAGATACAATATTTTGTGTAAAGTGTATTGTTTATGTGTATTACTTATAAACATTCTAGAATTGGAAACAAAAGAGAAATAGTTGAATTAGATTGTATTGATATATTTTTCCACCATTAAAATTATTTTCAAATGTTGTCATTATAAATATAAAAGGTGTGAGAAGGATACTGGAAGAAAATGTTTATTGCAAGAAAAATAAATCAGCAGAAAGTAGTACTAGTTATCATCTTTGGGTGGTAAGATTGTTGATGATTTTCTTTTTTTTCAGGTATTTCACAATTAGTACATAGTACCTTTTTCTGTAATACCTTTCTTGCAAATTTGAATTATCTTAATACTTTAAATTTTTAAAATATGGCCTATTGGTTTAATCCGTTTATGTGATGTTATGTTCCCTTATAGTAACAAATGACTTCTAAATCTCAGTCAGGCTATTCCCATGGAAAAAAGAAAAAGAAATGGTCAACCAACAGAACCATTCAGTAGCTCTTAACGTTTGTGTTCAAAAGATACACTCATAGTTGTATTTTATTTGCCAAAGCAAGTCACAGGGCCATACATCATGTCATTAGGCAATGAAGTATCCCTTGATGGGGAGGGGCCTAATAGTAGTTAACTTAGTTAAACACACACACGCATGCGCACACACACTAATTAAATGAAATAAATAAGTTTACCATACTTATGTCATATCTGCTTGTTTTGAATTTTTTAAATAGGCACAAAATTATTAGGGCTGCCGTGTAACGTTGTGTAGGTTTTATACTGCACAGTTCTGGCAAGATCACATTCACATAATGTATGCTATTTGGTACTGTGTAGAACTGTGTTTTGCATAACTTGCCTATCCATATTCAGTGGCCCTGAGAATTATATGTCAAAAGATAGGTATAAATTTTCCTTTTATTTATGAAAACTGTAATTTTGCTAATAATATTGTTTATTTGAGCTAAGTTCCTTATTCATTCCCTTGCTATCTTCTGAATAAGAGTTGACCAATTTATATTCCTCATGTGTACTTGTGAATCACCTATCTAGAATTACATACCTGCTATTACGTGATAATTTTCATTGGCAGTTCTGTTTATGATATTAATGGACTGCTCTTTGAGTAGTTACTGATAATGAACAAATTTTAGTAAAGAACACTAAAATCTAAATTATAATTTATATAAATGTTACATTCTGGATGTTAGACCTTTATCTGAGGGACAGCCGGCAAAAATTTTCTCCCAGTTTGTGATTTTTCGTCCTACTCTATTAGTAATTTCTTTTGCCGTGCAAAAGCCTTTTAATAGGATGTGGTCCCAAGCATCAATTCTTTGAATTGTTTCCCGTGCAGCCTGAGTTTTATTCATAAATTTTTTTCCAACCCCTATGT
>PVJO010026407.1:0-21169 GCA_004026905.1 Hystrix cristata
GTGTGTGTGTGTGTGTGTGTGTGTGTGTGTGTGTGCCCACTCTTCTAAGACAATCTGCAAGTTCAGAGCGTTTTTCAGTAGAGGATCTCTCACCAGAGATGTTGGCCCCATTAGCCCACTTTTTCCTAAAATCCACTCAAGAGCAACCGATTCACGGGTCAATCAGAAACCTTGGCTAAAGGGAGGGAAGAGAAAACATTTTGCCACTCACTGGGAAACTTCGCTGAAAACAAGAAATCAAAGGGTAGCAAGTCAGAGGGGTCAATTCGGAGCAAAGACACAGCCAAGGACAGTTCATGTCGGTGGATATAATAGTGATCCCTGCGTTGGGAGTCAGTTTCAACTTGGTGTACATAAATCTTCAGACAAATGCTCATGGATTATAGATATAAGGACGTGTAGGTTTAAAAAGAAGGAAATTACAGGATTTAAGAGAGTAAAATGATGTACTACGATTAGATTGGTACTTCAAGAAATGTCTCAGCATGAAAATAAATCACTCCTGGACTCAGCTAGTAAGCAGTGCCAATGCAATTCGGGGAACCGAATTTCCCCGCTAGCTCCCCTGCCCAGAGAGACACGCTCCTTCTCGTCCACTTCCTTCCGAGCCTTACCGTCATTACTGCCACCCTGTTTTTCTCACTGGATAACATTGCAGTTTTCACCAATCATTCTAAGTTTCAAAGTTAAATTAGTGTGTTCTAGTCCACAGAGCTAAGAAGTAGCTAGGCACATAACTGCTTATCAAATCGCTCTAATAGATTTTTCAACCATTTTCAAGATTTTTCAACCATTTCTCTATGTAAGTTTTGCTTAAGCTCCTGCGTCTTTATGATATAAATTAACAAGAACAGTGAGAAAGCAGTGTTCATCCAAATTAGGAATGGCGCTGAAGCACTACTCTGTTAACGTAAAGTTTGCACAAGTCCAGTGATCTAAGTACCTGGGATAATTTTGAATGTTGAAATGTTTTCTTTTGAGGAGTGGCCCTTCATGAAAAATACAGAGCTTGAGACCATGGATTTGCATAGTGTGCTCAAAAACACTCCTAAAACCACATTCACTGGAACATAATGTAATACATGTTTCCAAAACTACTTTTTACAGACACATTTAGTTTTTGTTACACCCTTTGGGGAGTTAACTGAGAAAGTGTTCCTGTAACACTTGAATTTTGGGGATGCATTCTTTAGAAATTAATATGCTATTGGCATATGTGTTATATTACCTCATGTGTTTCTCTGCCTAAAACCTGATGACATTTTGCAGGGGGAAAAGAGAAGAGCAGCCTATTAGCTAGGTTTTATCAAACTGCTTAGTGTTGGGAATCTAGGCACGCAGAAAGCCCATGACTTGTCTAGATAGTCAATTCCACACCAAAGGAACAAATGCCTCACAGGATTCCAACCAAGTAGGGGGTGTGGAGGGAGTGGTGGATAAAAATCAATGATTTTTGTCATATGGCAAGCACTGAATAAAAGTCAGAAATATAAGGACAAGAGGCAAAGAATTTCACGGGCTTTGTGTGTCAGCGAAATCTATGCACTCCAATTGTTTTCTTTTTGTTTTTCTGACAGCAAATATTTTTGAACTACACATTGCAAAGCCACAGTGGAAGATAACTAAATTATTTTATTTGCAAATTCCTAAAACTTGGACCAAACCCAGTCCTTTTTTTGTAAGACTTTTGTTATTATGGGAGGATTTCTACTTACAGGGAAAGCTTTTTCTGCAGATTCTCTTTTCTCTTCTCCTGAGGAATGTGCACAGTTGGGGCATCTTGCAAAATTTCATGTATGTATTGATGTATTTCATTTTAAATTTTACATATGTTGATATCTTGTTCTCTTGGTAGCAAATAAAAATAAAGCAGATTTCAACCTCAACACTAGTATTCTTGGCTAAAAATCTGAAAAGCAACTGAACTTAAGCACAAAGGCAATGATTGGAAGACATATTAGACATGGAATTTGAATAAATCGGACTATTCTATAATTCTCAGTTCATGTAAGCTATTATAATTTCTAATAGCTGTAAACTCAGGGACATGAATGGTTCAAGTTTTTTTTTTTTTTAAACATAATCTGAGAAACCAAATGAGCCTTGAAATATAGCAATTTGGATTTCAGTAATTTCCAAAGGGTACTTGAAAGCAAACAAGAGAATAAAACAGGGATCAGGACTCTCACAGGAGAATCAGAAGGACTCAAAATTAGAAAAACAATAAATATCAGTAACACTCCCCCACTTCGAAGTATGGAAAATATTTTACAGGTAATATTTCAATTTTAGAATGGGAACAAGCATTTCTAGTCCTCACTAATCCAGGTACTAAAAAATAAGGTAGCTGATAGATATCTCCAGAGAGAAACCCCAGACTCCCTCCCAGATTCTGCACTTCATCCATTCTTGGTTATGGGACCTGTTAATAATTCCTATGGCAGAATGGAGGAATGGGCTGTGAATGATGATGACGTTACGGTTTGTACTCCACCACGTTCCAGTTCTGGGAAGAAACGTGGGTCTATTAGTTAGAATCTTCAAACTTTATGTCCCAAGACAAGTTTATACAATTCTTTGTCCCCAAAATAGTCATGAAAATATACAGAGAGAAAGATGGGGTAGTAGTGGTTTTCAATTGTGTTTAGCCACTAAGGACTTCATGATGTAGAACAAGGGACAGCTTCTGTTGTGGACAAAGTCATGGGCCTCTCTTAAGACCTTTGCCCAGGGAAGTGGTATGCTTGAACAGTTTCATTTAGCTGTGTATTATTAAATA
This sequence comes from Hystrix cristata, assembly GCA_004026905.1. NCBI lineage: Eukaryota > Metazoa > Chordata > Mammalia > Rodentia > Hystricidae > Hystrix > Hystrix cristata. The sequence continues at coordinate 2,780 of PVJO010026407.1, forward strand.
TGGACAGTCTTTCAAATTAGTTGGTAGCACATGCAGGAAATTGGCCACTGTAGGTGTGTTTACACTATGGAAATGGTCTCTAAATGCTATAAATGATGGTATTTTGATTCAGTTACTCAATTTACCATCACTCCACTACCTTAGTCCAAGGAGCTGCCCGAGTCTGTATTTATGTAATCCAGTGATAAATTACTGCAGTTCACTCCAGGAGTTGAGGGTAAAGATTTGCAGCAATGGTTAATAAAAATTCCTACTTTGGTTGTAGGTCACTCTTCAAGAACTCTCTATAAATAATCAGCAGTGATGTTGTCTGGAAGGAAAATGTTTCATGCATATTTCATACAGACCGGACAGATTGTTGCCCTATTTCCTGTTTTGGACAATGACTACATGGCTACAAAATATAATGAAATATTGTATCTGCCTAACACCCTTGCCAGACATACATGCCAATCCTAAAGCTAAATGATTTACCTCTGCATGAACTCAACTTTTCTTGTTGCTGTGTTTTTTTATGATGGGTATCCTTCCCACATTGATTTAAATGTATCTTATCTAGTTATAAATGTAATCACAGTGAGATAGGCATTTTATGTAATTTTAAAGGGGAAATAATAATCTAAGTAATATAGTTTGAATTTTTTCAAAAGAATTAAGAAGAAAATTATATGCATCATTTCAAATGCTGAACTTTGGTGGAGAGCTACTACTATAGAAATAATGAGTAAAATTTTCCATACAAGATAGACAATGTGATATACTTGAGATAATTAATCAGTTCATTAGTCAAGTGACATTTGAATACAGGATTTGCAAGCTTTTAAACATCATTTTTATAGCTTCAGCCTGACTTCCATTTCTTCATAAAGTAGAATACTTTCTACTGGGAATAAAAACAACATATATCATGCTTTACCCACCCAGTTAGAATGTCTTAGGGCTGAGAAAAACATGGTTTATTCATTAGAAAAATATCCACAAGCAAGGGATTTTCAAACCAAACTCCTTCCCAGAAGGTTAGAATTATCTGGTGATTACTATGGAAGACCTGTAGTGAGGGAAATTTTTTTTTTTTACAAATTAAATAAATGTGTCCTGGAAAGAATAGAGAAAAAAATAAAGAAGAAAATGTGTGTTTTACAACTGCTGAATCAAACCAAAATCCCAGCGTTTGGGGGAAGTACAAGTAAAGCTGCTCCAGTTATTTATCAACATACGATAATTGTGTGTATTAGTGTGATATTTCAATACATGTATATGATATATAATGAGCAGACAGCAGAAAATGACATAGCTGCTGCCTAGGGCATGTATTACTGCTAACTTCTCTACTAGCTATTTTGAAATATACAATTAATTGTTGTCAACCACCGTTATCCTACTGTGCTTTACAACAGAAGTTATTCTTCCTATCCAACTGCACCCATACCCATTAATCATATTCTCAGTTTCCCTTTCTTTGGTCTTCCAAGTTTCTGCCCTGTTTTAAACAAAACAAAACAAAACAAAACAAAACAAAAAACTATTTTGCCTACATTATTTTACACCGATGTGCTTGGGGCATCAACCGGACAATGTGGCTATAATAAGTCAATGGACACGGCATCTTAGGCGATGTATTACAGGACATGAGGAAATTTATCACTGCCACTCACATAAGGTGACTTGTTCCTTCAGTTCATTTTACTCATAATTTCGGTTTTAGAATCCTTCCCCCAAAATATCCACACTCGAAGTGGGTAGTAGCCTCTCAAGAGTGTTAAAAGCCTTTCACCAGCCACTCACGCATCCAGTGCTGCCATCCATCAGGATTAGGCAATCTGAAGAACTCAGTGCCCCGACTGCCCATGATGGTGATGACCACGTATCTGTCAATAACAGCAAGTGCATGTCTATCCCGACAGCAACAGGGTCACCTAGAGTAACGTCTCTCTATTAAGTCACTTTGCTAACTTTCTGAAAGGGGAGAAATTGTTAAAATAAAATGGAGATCAGCCTTGAGAATCCCTTGAGCAGACACAACCAGCTAGACCACTCAGCACAGCATAGGTGACAACTTACAAATGTGTCTTGATAATTATGAATGAAATTGAGATTGCCATCTGCCCTGCGGTAATAAGAGTCCGGTGGGGGTAAGTAGCTTCTACATTTCATTTTTGTAAGCCAGCCTGTAACTGTGTGTGTCTGCTTTCAGTCTGAGTTCTCCCAGCCTGCAAACTATGTATTGTATGAAACACAAAGTTAATAATTTTAAAATTTGGTCTAATTTTCTTGCCGGTAATATGATATATATGACATTTTTGTCAAAACAACAACAAAAAAATCATTTTCTAGACCTAACTTGTGAGGTGCATTATTCTTAGTGTTTTATCTTGATTCCATCATCCCCCGACCCAGGGATACAAGTTTGTAAGTAATTCAGTCTTGCGAACTTGAATTTCAGTCTCTAAAGAGCTACAAGGGAAAATACTTAGGGATGACTTACTTGACAACGCTTGCTTTACCCATTTTAAAGTCTACTGAGAAAAACAATTGACAGCTTCCTACAACTTCTGGAGGAGGGTTATGAGTGGTTATGAGTTCTTCCTGCTGTTGAAACTCTCCTAGCAAAGTCCACTTCTAGTTCTCTGCATTGTCCGATGCCTGAAAGCCTGCGCACCAAGCCAAACCATTTCTGAGACAAAACTTGACCTTTTGTTAATGGACTGTGAGGTAGTATTTTGCATCAGTATTACACACTGTTTAATTCAACATTTAACAGAGTTTGATTTTGATATATCCTTTTCACTGGTTATATCCATCTTCTTAGAGTAACATGTAGTTACATTTTTAAACAGTAAAGACATAGGGGTGGGGATTATAATTTATAAAGCTTGGTACTTCTTCACTCAATTGAAGGGAACTTTGGAGGATCCAGCTTTTCACAACTCATGCCGAGTGCCTTGCTTACCAATATGCAAATAATATATTTATTAAAGTTTTAGTCTTTCTTTGAGATAGATGTGTCAACTTGAGAAGCTTAGAAATATTTATTGAAATGAAAGTGTTTTGGTTTAACTTCTCTACTAATATTTCCATATTAGCAGTCTTATTTTATCGAGAAAATGCAGTTGGGATTTTGATACTCTACACAGGTGAATCAGGAAAATGTCAAATTCAAACCAATGAAGTTGTATACAATCAAAAAATTAGAACTCTGAGGGAAAGTAATAGGAGATGAAAAGCACATCAAATAATATGAAGAAATATGAGACAAAATCCAATCAAGTATAATAGTGAAAAGAGATTATCAAACACCTAAAGCTCGTGAGGGGCTCGTGTCCATTTCTTAGCTGAGATACAAAGAACAGAATGGATTTAAGAAGGGATTATATACACAGAGCCAAAATCATTGTGGGGCTGTTTCTTAAATTCACTGTCCTCTGCATTTTTGCTTTTCGTACATTCCTCAGCAAAGACTGTAGGATTTAATTTTTATATTTCAGTCATAATCGTAAACAAATCCTTAGGGTCATGAAGATTTAGGGGTTTCCAGTTATTCTTTGAACATGTAGCGGAATTCAATTAGCACGTATTAACTAATTTTCTGAAAAGGTTCTTGAAGTCCTTCTATGTTGGATATGCCAGTATGTGCTACCATGAAGAAGCTATCCAGAGAAGGAAAAAAGATGTCATATTTTAAAGGAATGGAGTATAGAGAGTGCAAGATGCAGGTCAAAAAAGAAAACCAAACGCAAATTCAGGTGACCAATTCCTAATTCAAGTAAAGAAAAATGAGGAAAAAGGGAATTTGCCACCACAAAGGTGCCTTTTCATAAGTTCTCAAACCCACAGTCCTACACAAGGCAGTGACAAAAGATGATGTCACATTCCTAAACCCCCCTGAATGTAGTTGATTGCGCTAAGGATGAGATGAACCTCTAATTGAAAAGTGACAAACTGGGTGAGCCTGAATTCTGGTGAAAGCTTATTTTAATAAGTGCTTGTTAGACAAGCATGAATAATCTGTACCCAAAATTTTTTTTCAAAATTTGAACATTAGTTATCAGTATTTCTAGACATTTATGATAGAAGACAATAAATAAGAAAAAAAAATAGAAAAATAAATAAGCAGAAAGAATGCCTAAATACAATTCAGGAAGTAAATGAAGACATACAGATTCTAATGAGACAGTTCCTTCAACAATGTCATATACTGAGACTGAAGGAGGCGGCCATCATATCTGGCGAGTAGAGATCGCATGAACAGCTCCTCCCCCAGACTCATAACCACTGGACAGGTCTGTAATTTTGACTGGATTGAAACAGACTTGGAAATGCAGATGGCTCTCAAGTCATTTTATTTCCTGGGGAGTGCTCTTGAGAGAAGCCCCTTTGGAGGATGTGAGGATGTGGGACTAGCTAGAGGGAGGACCTGAAATTTGATGTAATCACACCAGTTCCAACAAGATGCCTAGACACGAAGTATCCCTTCACAGTTGCTCCTCTTTGAGGCAAGCAGTCAACCTTTTATACTCCTTTATTACCAACTAGACTTTCGTTTTTGACCAAATGCAAACAACCCCAATACGCCCAAGTTTCTTCTTACATCTAAGAAAGGAAAAAAAAAAATCACTGGATATAGCAAAACAAATGAGGGAAAGAAGAGTCTGGAAAGTCAACAGAGAAGATGAAATGTTCGAGGCCTTGAGAAACAACGTGCTGGTGAGTTTCCTGCATGATTTTCTTGCCTCCCTCCATTTATCCCACAGAGGCTGCTTCAAAATCTTCTAACCCTGAACGACCAACAGACAAGCCAAAAAAACACAGAAAATCTTAAAGAAAAACCTGCTCCCCTGTAGCCAAAGAACTAGAAAAAGCGTAGCCAGATAATAGAAAACTATTTGTGCAGTGACTTCTCTATATTAGCTTAATACCAACCAAAAATATCAGTATGTCTTCTCCCTGCCCCCTATTTTCTTTGGAACTCAAAGAGCAGCTGTGCTGTCACACTCAACCATGTTGCAGAAGGAGGGAGCAGGACTTCAGTTTTCCCCTGCAGAACCTGGAGATGCTCCAGCGCTCTCCCTATGCTATTATCACAGGCCTCAGAGCAAACAGCCCATACCTCTAGGCGGCAGCAATAAAACTTAACAGGATAGTGCAGATGCACACTTTTCATCACCAGGCATCACCCTTCCCACACTGTCACTCCATCCTCTATGTTGTTAGAGTCCAAGGAAGAACTGAATCTCCATGTTCAGATGGGAGCCAAGAAACTGAACAGTAGAATGTGAAGCAGGGTGTGCCTCTCTATGCCTCCCATCTCTGGTGTGGCGGGGCCCAGGGGAGAAATGAGTCTCCAGATCTACCCCACATCAACAAGGCAAAAGAAGAAGGTGGGCAGGCTGGTTTGTATTCTACTCCCTCCTTCCTGCTTTCCTGGCACCAGTGGAACTCAGCAAGGAACTGAGCTTCAACCCAAGAAGTAAAAAGCAGTATTTCTGGACTCCAACCTTGAATGAACACCTTTACTCCCTGATGTCAGTGGGACTAGGAGAGGTGCTGATCTTAGACTCTACCTGTCTGCATGGAGACAGGGTGAGTCAATGATCTGCTCTGAGTTAGATGGGTGGTTAAACCGGGGCTGAGAAAAGAGGAACATAAAACCCACTCTTTTCTATACAACACTTCAACACAGCAGATAGGACCTAAAGTCTCATAATACAATATTTAAACCAACAAAAAAAAAATAAAAAAAAAAACCAGGAAAATCACAACTTGAATGAGGAAACAAAATCAGTTAGCAGACACCAAAATTGAATTTAAGGCTGAAATTATCTGCATGGTCTTTAATGCAGGCTTCCTTAAAAATGCTTCAAAAAATAATTATACATTTTCTTGAATCAAGAGAAAAAATAGCAAATATCAGAAAGGAAAATAGAATTCTAAAAAGAAGGTAAATAGAAAGTATGGGGAAAAAAAAAAAAAAAACTCACCAGATGGACTCAGTCTTAAAGTGGAGAGGACCAGGAGGGAAGCAGTAAGCTCAAGAACATGGCAGCAGCATTTTCTCAATCTGAAAAACAGAGGAAACAAGGCAAATAAATAAACACAATCTCAGGAATGTCATAGAAAATAATAAGTGCTAACACATTTATTGTGAATGTCCCAGAAATATGGAGGGGAAGCGTACTCAAAAAGTATTTTTAAAAGTTATAGCTGAGCACAAGGCCCTGAGAACTCCTTGGCACAAAAAAAAAAAAAAAAAAAAAAAAAAAGTTATAGCTGAAAAACTTCCCAAACTGCTGAATGATTATTCTAGTAGGATAATAACAACAACCACAAAAAAAACCACAACGAGAAACACAAATAACTTCTGTCAACTAAAGATAGAAAAAAAAAAAAGCTATTGAAAGCAAAAGGGAAAAAAAAAGCATAATTTATAGGTAAGCACCAATTTGAATAAGAGTGAAAAGATTCCGTAATACTTTTATAAGTCCATCTACATTTGACTCTTTCTTACTTTTTTGGTCTCTAATCTTCTAGTTTTTCTTTTTTGAGACCACTGAGTAACCAGTTAGCCAACCTATTCTCGACCTCAAATTCTCCCCACGAAGCCTTTAGTTGGCAAATTTGCTCATTAATTGTGCCTTAATCACCTTCAGCTTTCCATTGTTTTCCTCTTAAACATCAATTTCATCCAGAAACAGCCGTCAAATTCTATAGTCCTCACATTTTTTTATCAGATAGTTACATTCCGAATAAACATTACCGGGTTCTGGATTGCTTGTCCCTCCTTCCGAAGTTGGATTCCAGGTTCTTCCTGCCTCAAACAAATAATTGAATGACATAAGCAAAAAGCAGTGACAAGGTTTTTTTAAAAGGCAAAATGGAGATGGGGAGAAACTGGTTCTGCAGAGCAATTTTGGGACAAAGAAAAGGTAAAAAGAAAAAAAATTAAAAATACATACTGTATCTAAGAGACGTGGTACAAGCCATCACGGAAAGATACGCTAGTACCGGCTCCTCATGGCTTCCTTTTAACTGCCCAAATCTCGAGGAAACCCGCGAGAACTTCTATATCCGGGTCCTGAGAGGCAGTGTTTGGATCTCGCCCACACTGATCTCAGGCCATGCTGGAAAGAAGTCACATCTGTTACGGATTTTGTAATTAATGGGTCAAGCCTACTTTCCTAACTAGCTTTAGCCACACCTGTTTCCTACCTCACGTTTATCTTTTACCTGCATTTCTTAAAAACCTATCTTATTAAGTCTGCCAGTACTTCGTTCTCTACATTTAGCTCATCCCTTCCACCATTACAGCAGTTTAACTAATATGTTATCACAGCTCAGAAGGTCGATCCATGCTGTGCGTACCACTTGTGAGATTTTTGGATCAACTTGGCAGGAAAGTGATCCCTCTTCAACATCCTATTTTAAAATCTTCTTTCTTAGATTATTCTTGATATTAATTGTCTTTGTGTCTGGAGGAAACAGACTCCGAGACAGAGATTTGCATTTTAATGGAGAACAGTTTTAAGAAAAATACCTGTACTGTAAAGGAAAGTGTTGGCAGGGGACACAGATAAACACTCATGCATTCACAACCATCTCCAGAGCTCTGAAGATGGTCTGATGCTTAAGAGTTGGTATTCATTAAGCCGAAGGAGACAGACATTTATAGAGGAAGGTCATATTTAAATAAATTGTGGCCCTCCCCCAAGAGATCACGGTTTTGGGGAAAGCACATCACGCAGGCTGAGAGCCTTTCCCAGAGGCACCTGGGCTAGCGGCCCTCGTGAACTACACTCCTAGGAGCTTAGGAATGAGTCCCGTATCCCGAATGGCGATTCTGGGATGTGATCACATGGCCCACTGCAATCTACCCATGATTATGAACAGTTCTCAGTTCTCAAACTATATGTTATCTGTTTAAATACCTGGTTTCCACAGCTATTTTTAACACAGACGGCTGTTCCTACTTCTATGCGCATCCTTATAATAAACACCCATTAAATAAACAAATGTGCCTCTAAAACTTTTTACTTTCCAAATTCTTTTATACTATATAGTTTGCTGTATTCTTGTTAGGAAATATGAGATAATTATGTTAGGAGGTGATGTGCTCATAGAAATAGTTTCTTCTGTGTAATTCTTGTCCAAAAATGTGCATATATTTCCCAGAGAAAATGATGGAAGATCATTCTTTCTATAATGTACTGATAGCAAGGAAGCAAAAAGCCAAGGATATTAATAAAAGTATTCTTATTGATGTTGGAAGAAATCAAGATATGGAAAAGGTAACAGTACTTAATGAATGTACCTGCTATTTTCATCCAAAACTATGTTAGAACTAAAAGAGTAAGATTTGTCAAATGTGAAACGGGTCGGTCAGTGACGGTGGTATATGTCTGTACTTGATTTTAAAAGATTGCTAACTTGCGAGAGTCATTATAATTTGTAACTATGTAAAAATAATTATTCGGTATTTTTGTAATAAGATTAATTCATATTTCTTCATCGATATCAGAGTTACATAAAGTACTATGTATTAATTTATATACTTATTTTAATTTGCATTAAATTATAATATGTAGCCGTATTGTATTATTCAACTCTTTAGACATTTTATAAGGTGAGCATACTCTTGTCAGTACTCAGAAGGCAGATTGAGAAGAAGAAAATTATTAGTCATATAATACCTATCTCTAGGTCTTCTGATTCCTATGAAACATGATCTCTCTTCCACTGTAATCTGTTTTCATGGAGTCTGACAGCCTAGACTGCTGATGCCAGGTTTTGTAATTTATGTAAATCATATGCTATTCATTTATCTAGGTTATTTAATTCAGTCTTATGGCATTATATTTGTGCGATTTCTCCATATGGTCCTATGCATCTCACGCAACAGTTTAATTGATAACTTACTCTATGCCTAGTGGTCATTATTCTCATGTTAATGACACTTACTGAATATTTGTACACATTAGTAAGTGGATAATTGAAAATGATTTCAAAAAGTTAATGAAACACTTTGAAAGATGAAATGTTGTAAATAAAGTTCCATTTTGGATGACCATGTTGGCTAGTACTCATTTACCCTTGGCCACATTTGAGGGCGTAGTCACTGCCCATTAGGGGACAATGCTGATCAAGCCTGCCAGGTTTAGAAGAGCAGATATATACTTTTTAAGGCAAAGAAAATATTCTTCCCAGAAAGCATCCACCAATAAGATTTATTGTTTAAGTCAACAAGGCTTGGAAATTCACTTGGAAACTGAAATGCAGTGTCTGCTGAGTCCAGAAAACAGGGCTGAGAGTCGTAAAAATCAGGATTGTGTAAAGGAGCAGAAAACCATATATAAAGTCATCCCATGAATCAATAGCCATATAGAATGGGTAGCCAATTGTAGAATAAAACTTTTCACTAGATGGCATAGCTTCATAATGTTTATTAAAAATGGACATCTATCAAGTTTTCTCATACTTTAAAAATTTTGATGTGCACATTACTAGAGAGAATATATCAGCTAAATGAAAGAAAAAAAGCAAAACAAATGGTGTAGCTCGTTCCACTATAAATGTGTTTCTCGCTGTTCCCTGCAAGGAACACGCATCTTCAGAACACGTGCATCCAATTAAAATTCATCAATAAAGAGTCTGGGAGCAGGCAGCAAGGGCAAATAGGCAGAGCGCGACTCAAAATGATCAGATATGAGCGTGCCATTAGATTATGTAATGCCTTCAAATGCAGTAGAAGCAATAAGTCACATGCAGTTTACAAGGCTGAAGGAAGCAACTACTCTGCACAGAAAGAGTCCAAGAAACAGCAGAGACACAGGGAGGTAATACTAAGTGAAAGAAGGGAAGAGAAAGACGTTGCTGGGAATTTGAGAATTGGTAGAGACGGCGTTCCAGACAGAGTTAGGCGGCTAGATTTGCATTCTCAGTGGGTCAGTACAGAGAATATACTAAAGAAAGACAAGAAGACAGAAACCAAAGTAGATGTCTCTGCTATACATCTATAAGGTAAATATAGAAGAAATACTAAGGGTGGGCTCGTAAGATATTACATACATTCTTTTTTCTCTGGTGAATGTTTTATATAACAGTAGAAAATTAACTTATATAACTTTTAAATTCTTCACATACAAAATGATAGTAGTAATAACAAACTTACCATAAAATTGTGACAAGTAAAAGTGATGATATATAGACCTTAATGCAAACTAAAGAGCATGTTTATTAATTAGTATAAATTCAAATAATTGAAATAAGTTATACCTTGCCCCAAAAATGAAAATTCATCTTGAAGATTATAGCCATAGTTAGATAATAAAATTAAATGATTTGTTTCCTAAATATTTCAGTTACACCCAAAAATATGAAGAAAAGTTAGCATAAAACTAAATCTTCTGTATAGTATTAATTGGTGACATATGAACATAATGTCATGTCGATAATACACACACAAACACACATAAACACAGACGCATTTTCTAGGTGAAAGAAAATATTTTCTTCTTCAAAGTGATAAATCAGTGTGCCATACTCAGGAATAAGTTAAGTTTGCTGGAACGTAGCAAAGATAACGATGGCACAGTTTTTCAGAGACTGAATTCTTGAAGAGTCTTGTCAGAGAAAAAATACACACATTCCACTAGATGCAAATGATGACAGCACCTCATTTAAGATATTTTCTTTGGATATAAAAATCTCTCAAGCACAACTGTTGGCATTTTATGGAGTAAAACAGGTTATTCGAGCCGGATCATAAGAAAATTATTTTCCTCCTGGGATGAAAAGGTGATTAAACAGTGAGATTAAAAAAGTTGAAATCTTGTATCTTTTGCTCAATAGTTTTAAACTGGATGAATGGGGCATTATTAGTCAAATATAAAGTGTTAGATTTTATGTCATTTTAAATGGGAGTGTTTTGCCAGTGTTGTTAGTTAGGAACATTTTTTGCTGCCCCGAGGAGTGTGTATTTGTTCATTTCAACAGCAAAGCAAAACTGGCACTTGATCACATAGAAGAATATGTTTGTTGACACCTTATTTTGCTGAAATTTTATATTTCAAAAATAATGATTAAATGAGAGAGAGAGATCAAAGGAAGGAAAATGAGAGGCAGAGGAGGAAGAAACAAAATTTGAAAATTAATACTGATGGTAGGGAAGAGAGGAAGGTGGAAGGAAGGAAGAAGGAAGGAAAGGGAACATAAAATAAAACTCACAGGCAAGAATCGTATTTTTACAGCTTAAGGCCTCAGCCCATAAGTTTGAAACATAGCTTTCATTTTCATTATTTTTAGTTCAATTTGCTTATTTTATTTTTACCTTATAAAAACATAAAATTATACATATTAATCAGGCATCACAGGATATTTTGATATATGTAGGTCTTAGGGATTATGTAATGTTTAAAAAAGGTTCAATATATCTACCTTCTCAATATTTATTATTTCTAAAGCTGGGTGTGGTGGCACACACCTGAAATCCCAGCACTCGGGAGGCTGAGGCAGGAAGATTGCCATGAGTTTGAGGCCAGCCTGGGCTACATAATGAGTTCAAGACCAGCCCGAACAACATGGTGAGACCCTGTCTCAAAAAACAAACAAACAACAACAAAAAAAACCCAATATTTATCACTTCTTTATGTTGAAAGCATTCAAAATACTGTCTCCTATACTTTCTCCTCTTTTTTGAAATAGTTAATAATTGTTATCTATAGTTAACTAACTGTGAAATATCATACCTGATCTTCTTACTCTTACTATCTGTAGTTTAGTATCCGTTGCTCAACCTTTCCCCATTCCTTCCTTCTTCCGATTTTCCCCTGTCATTTCTACTTCTTACTCTCAATTTTTGCTGTCAATTTCTGTAAGATCAATTATTGCAGATTCTGTAGGTGGGTGACATCAAGTAGCACTATTTATTCTGGACCTGATTTATTTAATTTCACATAATGATCTGTGTTTCCATGTAATTAGGCACAAATGACAGTTTTATTCTATTTCTGTGAATGAATGAGTCTATTGCATTGGGTATATTTACTGTAGTTCCTTTGTCCATTCAGCAGTTGATAACCTCTCGTGTTGTTTCCATGTATTGAGTACCCTGATTAGGACTGCAATAAACATGAAATAGAGATATATCTGCTGAATACTCAGTAGCAGGGTTGCTGGATCATATGGTATACCATTTTTACTTTTTTAAGGACCTCCCTTTCTTTTTTCATAAGAGTTGTATTACTTTACATTCTTAACAGCAGTGTGAATTGTTATCTTCAGTCTCTTTGATAGCAGCCATTCTGAGTGGAGTGAGGTCGTATCTCATTTTGGTTTTGTTTGCAATTGCCTGATGATTAGTGATGTGGAGCATTTTTATTCATATGCTGCTGGCTGTTTGTGTCACTACTTTTGCGAAGTATCTAGTGAAGCATTTTTGTCATATTTTAAGTCTAATATTGGAAAAAAACAAGCATTCAAAATAATGTAACACAATTAACTGCTCAGCAATAAATTCATTCATCTATAGCAAAGTATTCACAAAGAACATACGTTGGAGAAAGGACTGTCTTTTCTAGAAATGGTGCTGGGAAATTGGATATCCACGTGGAGAAGAATTAATCTAGAACCCTGGCTTTCACTAGCTACAAAAGACAACTCAAAATGGGTTACAGACAAATTTGCAGTCCCAAAAAACTGGAACTACTAGAAGAAAACTTAGGAGAAATACATTAGAATATTGGAAGAAGCAAGAAATTTCTGGACAAGATCCCAAAAACATAGAAAACAGAAGCAGTAGTAGACCAATGGGATGACAGCAAGTGAAAAATTCTTCTACACAGCAAAGAAAACTGTCATCAGAACTGAGAGACATCCTACAGAATGGGAGAAATTATTTGCAAGCTGTACATCTGAAAACAGACCAATAAATAAGGAATGCCACAAAACTCAATAGCAAAAAAATACCCCGATAAAAATAGGCAATAGTCTTTTCTTCTTAACTTGATTCAAATTAATAAATGAACATAGAAGGGATGTATATTTTTTAAAAGTCATAATTAGTCATGCTGTTATCCATTGTGATTACCAAAGGGTAAACTTAGAACTAAAAAATGTTAAAGAGAGAAATATACCATTTAACACAGAGATGTGTTATCCTTGTTTTGTTTTTAACTTTAGGGAACTAGGCAAAGTTTAGTTGAATTGTTGAATTTCACTCATAAGAGATTTTTGGGATTGTATCTGTACCTGTAGATCTTGATTAAACACTGAAACACTATATCAACCCAAAGCTATTTGTTTCAGAAACCTAGTTGCTCCAAACTTCTTAGTCTAAATACTTCAGAAATAGTAATAAACCTATCATAATTTTGACAAAGAGCAAGCCTCTATATTTCAGACAAGCATATAGAGCGATTTCTCATAGAGAAAATTAAAGTATTTCTCTTTAGTTTTGTTGTTATTAGCAGCTCTGATAGGAAGAACATATGATTTGCAATAATACACTGCAAGATCTTACTGGCAGACAGGGAAATCCCTGAAAAAGCTGTTACTGTAAAATCATTTGAGGTATATATAACACCTTACGCAGAAGGTGTTTGGGTTTTGGCCAAACAAATCAATTTAGAATGGAAGAACTGACAGTTTTGATTCAATCCTAGCTTAACTTAAATTTATAGCACATTGTGGTATTTTATGAGTCCAGTGCTAGACTCACGCTTTTACATAATTAAGTTAGACTGCTAATATTTCTTGGAAAGAATAATTCAGATACATTAGGAAAGTGTCACGATGTGATATGCTGTCTGGAAAACGTAGTTATGTCACAGGGTGTTTTCCTTATTACAAATAAAAGGAAAATAAAACAAGAATGAAAATTGAGACGCTTCCATAAACTTACAAATATAAAACGATACCATTAAATTTTCAAAGATTCTAATCTATGTAAAGTTAAGTTATATTAAACTGGTAGGAGCGAATCCCATTATTTAATATGAAGTAGCAAAAAATATATAACTAAGCATGAGAAAAATGTAATCTTAGCCAGGACATGGCCTTATAAAAGCATATTCTCATCAGCTACATCAAATGGGAAGCAGTAAGCTGCGATACGATTTTTCTGAGATTATTTTCACCTTGCTGATTTTGAACTCATGTAACTGCCCCACTTGCCTCATTGAATTGCCTGCATTTATTTTCCTAGCTTTCTTCTGTCTTAAGATTATATTATTTATATTACTCCCAAAACAAAATTGAGCTATATAATTAAAATATTGCTACATTTTAAGTATGTTTAATTTTTAAACGTGATTTAATATTGTGGATAATATACTTTTCAGTGATATAATTAAGAGAACGTTCATTCTACTTTTTATAAGACTTCTGAAGGACTACATCACAGGGAAAATGTGATTTGTGGGTTTGCACAACAATTCTATTTCCAATATTACACACATCTTAAGAATATGCACATTTATGTTATGAAAATGATATTAGCTAAATTGTTAAAATATGTTTTTGAAAGTCTTGGTGGACTTAAGTTATGCAATCGAAATTGATCTTTCCTCAATACATAGCTCCATCAACAACTTGTGAGTTGAATACTTTAAGGACAGATTATTACAGATCTTCCATTAAAAAACTATCAGTCTTCCTACCTACAAGTTTATAGGTACATTGGGACTATCAAAGTAACACATTTTTCCAAGGCTTGGAAAATGTTATAGCAATGTTTTAGCAACATTTAGCAGCACTGTATAGCAAACTATATAGTTTTATACGTTAGATATCTATAAAACTGAGCTAGCAAAAATGTGAAAGAAATTAAAATATATGTTGTTTAATACAAACTAAGTGGAAAATCTAGTTTATTTTTAGGTGAGAGAAAATCAAGTATGGGATAAAGCTCAGCTGGGAGGTGAGAGAAATAAATATAGTGCATTCAGACTCCAAAGTACAAGGTGCACATAGTTGGAGAGGAGAGGGAAGAGCACAGAGTACAAACATTCTTCAAGCATAAATAATGTGTCATTTCTTATGTCCAATTATATCTAATCTAATCTATTTTGATGAGCTTCATTAATAGGAATATATTAGTTTAAATTTTATTTTAGTGGTACATTTTAGACAAACATAACAATAACATTCATCGTAGGAAATGTGTACCCGTGTATGATGTATCTTGCTGCTTCTTTTTTTTGCCATTCCCCTCCCCACCCTTGAACCCCTCTTCCCTCCTTACTTACAAAATAGGAACGTTTTAATCTCGGTTTAATAAATAAGGGAATGAAGTTCAGAAAGGTTAAGCAATTTTCCCAAAATTTTTAATTATTAAGAAAGCACAGCTATATCTAATTCCAACGGTGTGGTGTTTTTATCATATGAGTTTCTAATTGATTTACCTGCCTCCTGAAAATCTCAGAGCAACATTTCAATTTATGTTCATGGTATACGGAGGGAATGTGATTAAGTCCAGATGTATAATTTTGCATTATTAGAAAATGGCTATAATCTTTGGCTGTTTCCTAAGCTATTACATAATGGAAAATAAGAACAACATTTAGAAGTTCAGAGGACTTTTACTACCTGCCTGCTTGTGGCTTGCTTGCTTGCTTGCTTGCTTGCTTGCTTGCTTTCTTTCTTTCTTTCTTTCTTTCTTTCTTTCTTTCTTTCTCTTTCTTTCTTTCCTTCCTCTCTTCTGCCCATCCTCATATCTCTGTCATTCATCCTTTCTCTCCCTCTGTGCTCTCTCCTTCTTTTCTTCCTTCTTTCCCTTTTGCTGATTTTTTGCTTTCTTTTGTTTTTTAGGCTTTAAAATAAAGTGCCCCAGTAATGTCTTCCCAATGGATTTTTATGAATAAATTTAGTCTGTTATTTTAAATTAAATATACTCTCTATTTGTGAACGTTGTCACTTAATGTGGACATGCACTACGTCATATGAACCCTAAAGCAAGGGAAAGTAGCAGCCCAGTGCAGACTACTGTGGGGCTGAGTTTGGGAAAACAGATGTGGGGCGTGGGATGGAACATCCGGCGCTGTACTACTAACTTTTCTTTGTATATTCTAATATTCTTCACATATTCTATTCTAACATACCAAACAACTCAGTTCAAATTTTGCTGTTTTACTAAAAAGGAAATTCTAACTGTTACAAAACTGGCTGTGCTTCTGGCCTAATGGAGGGAGCCTCCCCCGACTCAAAGGTGGAACACGTGCCCCCAGGGCCATGGCGTTCATCTTGACTTGGGCTACCTCCAAAGTGGGCATTAAGTCTAGCCTGGCAGTTTGATGGGATGCCCCATTGTTTGCATATATCTGCTTTATGGGTCACAAGTTGGCAGAAGAGACCTTTTTTTTCAGCTGGGACAGTCAAAGAATGAGGCAGAAATTTGCAGGGAAATAGATCGAAAGCAAAGAGAGCTCCATGCGAACTTCACCCTCTTAGTGCCAACAGAACCAAGATAAACCTTTAGAGGAAGATGGGGAACCGGTAAAAGGGGACACAGACTCTAGAACTTGTACACATGTGACTCTGCCTGGAGTGAGTTATCAGTTCAGTCTGGAAAAGAGTAAATGATTGGAATTAGGCAATGGTAGGAAATTGGAATTATGTCATGCAAAATGGATTAGAACTTTTTAAAGAAACAACATGTATATTTTCATGTATTTGCACATTATACAATGCAGATATTTGAATGAAAGTCTAACTCACGTTCACCTTACCCTTTTGAGTAGAGCGCAGTGCTGCAAAAGGAAAACGTAAGGTCATTTCTCCTCTGTTAAAGCCACCAATTACTTGTTTTTCCTTTATTCTCGACAGACTCCTTTAGGTCTAGTTAATTTCAAGATAGTCAAGCTTTCAACTGACATGTTTAATGTTAGAGGACAGTATGAAAATCTTTAAAGGTATATTACACATTTTATATTATTTCTCGTGATCTAGTATGTCATAGTAGATATCAATTATTTTTCCCAAGCTATATTCACGACACTAAAGGCGCTAGCTTATGCAGGGCAAAATGTTGTTTCCAAAATAATGGCGATACATAAAGTTTCTCAAGTGTGCAGATTAATTTTTTGTTGCTTTTACATATCCTAATTCTTTCAAGCCATAGCTTACATATTTAATATGCCTGCAATTTTAGTTCTTTCTTTCTGTCTGATTTCCTAGTGTAAGAAATACTACCATCGTGACCGTGTTAAGAAGAGGGGCTGAAAAACACTGAGTGCCTAGTTGCTCTCAGATAATTACGTGGGCATCATAGTTTAAATTGCTGATTAAAGAAGACCCCAGACAAACACAGTGGTTGAAAGCATAGACTTCGGAATGAGACAGCTCCAGATTTAAGCACGATACAATGTTAAGCACGATATTAAGCTTCTTAAGATTTGACTTGCCCTATACAAAAGTGAGATAAGACAGTTTTTTTTTTTAATTTTATTTTATTTTAAACCAAGAACATGTATTGGTACATTCTACATACAATGGTCACATTCATTACATTAATTCTGTACCTATACATGATGCATCTTGGTTCTCCCCCCTCTCCCCCACCCCTCCCCTCTGCACCCTCCCTCCCTATTTACAGCAGGTTCATTCATCATTTTCCATATTTTCCCTTTCCCCTCTTTTACCCCTGTTGCCTTTCTGCTTTTCCCCTTCTTTCTTTCTAGTACTTCTCTCCTCTGCTCACCATCCTCCTTTTATATAACATCTATTACACCTCTTTGTCCTTATTTGCAATTATGGTCTCTCATATCAGAGAAACAATTTGATGCGTGCTCATGAATGTCTGATTTATTTCACTTAAGAGTATGTTCTCAAGAAACATCCATTTATATATGAATGACTCTAGTTTGTCCTTTTTTATGGCTGTGTAGTACTCCATAGTGTAGAAAAACCACATTTTCTTTAGCCATTCGTTGGTTGTTGGGCATTTAGGTTGTTTCCAAGACTTAGCTATTACAAATTGTGTTGCTATGAACATGGTTGTGCATACGTCCCTATGGTATGACGATTTTAATTCTTCTGGGAAGATCCCCAGTAGGGGAATAGCTGGGTCAAATGGAACCTCCAGTTGTAGTTTTTTGAGGAATCTCCATATTGATTTCCACAGTGGTTGGACCAGTCTACAATCCCACCAACAGTGGAGGAGTGTTCCTTTTTCCCCACAGCCCCGCCAGCATTTGTTATTGGTTTATTTTCCCATATACGCGGTTCTTTCTGGAGTGAGGTGGAATCTTAACGTTGTTTTGATTTGCATCTCTCGAATGACTAGTGATGTTGAGCATTTCTTCATATATTTATTTGCCATTTTTATTTCTTCTTCTGAGAAATGTTTATTCATTTCAGTTGCCCATTTTTGGATTGGGTCTTTAAATTTAGGAGGTTTAATTT
>PVJO010026408.1:0-21125 GCA_004026905.1 Hystrix cristata
AAAAAAAAAATCAATGGATCGTAGTCTAATGATTTATTTTCTAGTGAAATTCTTTGTAATTTAGCTAAAAAGCTACTGTAAAGCCTTGAATACTTTAGATGAGCAGGTAAGGGGATAGAGGGGTAGCTAAAAAAAAATCCAGGATACCAGTATCTAAATAATAAAACTAACTGCAAAATATTTTTTAAAATATTAGAAATGCTTAATAAAAGTATGTCTTGATTTGGTCATGAAGTTTTTTGTATTAGTGCTAATGGCTAAAAGAGAAAACTGAGAGCTTACGCATATTATTTTTCTATAAACACATTCATTCTCTTATTAAACACATTTTTTTTTTAAGCCTACTATAGCACCTGGCATTGCTGTGGGCCTAGGGTTTTGTCAGGAAGTAACATAATATCTCCCATGGAGCAGTTCACCAGGGAGATTTATGTTGGCAAAATATAAATTGCCATTCACATGACCAAGTGGTAGTGCTTGTTGAATAATTTAAATGAAATGTAGTACTTCTAAGACACATCCCTATCCAAGGAATCTAAATTGAAAGAAAAATATGAAGAACCCAAGAGAAAGTCATAAAGTCATATATAATGTTGGAAGTAAATGGAAAAAGTGAGACTAAACTGAACAAAAATTATTTCGATGTTTGAATACTTAACCAAGATTTGGACATAATTATAACGCACACGAGTCCCACGGAACAAGTGAAAATTAAGGCGGGAAAACATGTGCCTCGTATTGGGGACACTAGGAAAAGTAAATTCCAGGAACAATCAACTTAATTAGAAAATACCATGAATTCTATGTGACCGTCTTACAGCTTAGTGTATTCCGGAGAGCAGAAAACAGGTAAGTGAGAGGCCAGCCTCTCAGTTGAAAGCTTTGATTGCTTTTAATTTTTAAATCATAGGAAATATATATAGTATCAAACTTATTAAAATTTTGTGCATACTGATTATATCTTAGGCATATTATAACTACTTTTGGGCACATTATCTTTCTACTGACCTATCTGGGAGTCTTATTGCCCTCATTTTGTAGGTAAACTGCAGATCAGAGCAATCGTTTACTCACCATCAGAAATCAGCAAATAGAAGAGCTGTGATTCAGATTCAGCTTATTATCAAGCAAAGATGCTTGCCTGCCGTGTGCTTTATTTACAAGCTGGCCAGATGTTTCTCAGGGTCTGTTATCAATATCATTCATGCATTTGTTAGTTCAACAGACATTTAATTGAGCATCTACTACATATTAAACCAAATGCTTTCCATTCTATTATGTAGCCCATTTAAGTCTTAGGACAACTAGAAGAAATCCTTTTTTTTTAATCCTTTTTAATTATTTCCATTTTATAGAATAAAATTTAGCTGGAAGAAGTTTTGACTTACTAAATTCTGGCTAGTAAACTCCATGACCCTTTATTAACCAGACTGGTTCATTTTATAACCCCAGAAGTGTTTTTGTTTCATAGTTCATCATTATATAAAAGCTTTTCATTATTCCATGCTCCTTTCCATACTTGGATTAAGTATTAAAGGGAAAGGGAAAGAAAGTAACTTCTCTTGTTTCCTACAGATCCGTGCCTGAGCAACATTTAACAATTTTATCCTAACTTCCTCCCTGGGAACTTGTCCCCCTTATCTTTCTCATGTCGCCTTGGGAGGCAAAGTACATCTGTGATACCTCTGCATTCCCGGGGTCTGACCCGTTACTGCGTGCTTGACTGTCGAACAAGATCGAGGTGAATTTTTCTGGTTTAAAAATTACCAGAAAAGATAGGTGAATAAATTTCCCTGGGATATTTGAGCAAAGGGTTTTTGTCTGCCTGGTATCTGAAGCAGACATACACCTAAGATATAAATTAGTCATTCTGGCTATCATTTCAGCAGAATAACAGAGGCTGGGTGGAAAGAAATAGAGCCGGGTGACCAGGCTGATTTGGAGCATGGTCCCAGGAGTCCAGCGATCAACAGGCATCTCCAAAGGGAAGTTTGCTTTGGGCATCTGGAGACAACATTTTGGAGGGAGGTACAAAGAAGTATGGCTCCCCTCTCTGCCCAGGAGGTGAGAACACGAGGGAGCAGAATGATGGGTGCTCCATGCAGTGTGGGCTACGCGTCTGCCTCTCTCTGGGGGCCACTCATCAATTCTGTGTGCTACAAACGCAAGCTGGCAACCCTGACTGAAGAGAAGGAGAGGGTGAAAAGTGTTAAGGAATGCCTCTCAGGGGTCTGACAAAACAAGAAAGTCAGGAAGAAGCTTCTAAGGAGACAGCGGAATGAAACAGGTTCAAGGGTTATAGCTATGAAAGTAGAGCACGCAAGGAAAAACCAGAAGCACATATAACACTATCATCATGGGTGATAATTCTGGGCACACTACATTTAACCAACAAAACTCCAAGGAAAACCAAAAATAAGGTAATTCACTAGCACTGCAAGGTACAAGTGTATTTTCTGTGCATTAAATAGTGGAAAGTTAAAAGCAAAGTCAGACTGTAAGCCCTGTGAGGGCAGGGACTACGGCGCACAAATTCCTGTCTCCAGAAGCATGCTCAGTGCCCAAAACATTAGTGTCTGTTGGATGAAGGAATAAAACTATCCATACACAAGTATACATACGCAAATGGGATTTCGGAACGTGGTGTACGTTAGAAGTAAATACAGACATATTTTCTCTCGGCATAACAGTCTGGAATGAGTAATGGAGGTAAGAAATCAAGAAACTTGCTCCTACATAGAAGGGATATTAGTTCCAGGACCCGCATGGATACCGAAATATGCAGATACTCCAGGCGTTTATGTAAAACAGTCCAGTGTTTGCATACAACTCATAAATATTCTCTCATATGCTTTGAATTATCTCTTAGTTACTTATAATGTAAGGACTATGCAAATCGTTGTTATACAGTATTGTTTAGGGAGCCATGACAAAGGAGAGGTCTATATGTGTTCACTGTATTAGTTGTTTTCTAGAGTTAATAGTTTGCAAAAAGAAGATTTAATACAGGATATTTACACATTACAAAAAGCCAAATGCAGGAAGAGTGCAGAACGTCTATCTATGCACCGGAGACCTGAAAGATCCAATCAAGGCCTGGGAGCCCACAGTGCTGTCCCATGTACGTCCATGCCTGCACTAAAAGGCTGCAGAAATCTATACTGGAGCCAGGGAAGGACACTCACAGTGCGGGTGAAGAGCAGAGCGCCCATGAAGCAAACAGCAGCCGTCCCCAATGACAGCAAAGCCCTGAGCTCCTCCTGAAATGAGAACATCTGAGTGCCCTTTGAGAGTCAGCCACAACAGAGCTTCATCTGGGAAACGACCAGCCCTGCCTTCTGTTTCTGGTCTCTTTTGTGATGTGTCCACAACAATCCTCAGGTGGATCTTCTATGCCCAGAACGACATCAACTCAGTTCAGCTGGGCGCTCCTGTGCAAGCTGACCACAATGAGTCTGCCACAATCCACCCCCAGGCAACTTGATAACCAGACACATTTCCTTGAACCACAGTCTCCAGTGGCAGATTTGTAAAGAGTTAATGTATCTTGGTCTATTCAGATTTACATTAACAATACTATTCTTACTGGACTCATTCCCACACTGGAAACAAATATTCAGAGGAGTCTCAAACCTGATTACAAACAGGTGTCCAAAAATTACAACAATACATACAAATATATAACAAGTCCATTCTGTCTCTCTTGCTCATTCTAAAATAAACAGTTTACAAAGTACAATATACCAATACAGTGTATCCACATTAAAAAATATGGCTTCAAATTTTAAAACACTTTGGTTTCCATAAATTTTAACAACGTTGCACAGCAACATTAAGAGATGCCCCGAAGGATCTCCTGCACCTCAAATACACTCTTCCCTTCTGGCCAAAGGCCTCAAGTCACTTTTTTCTATTAAACTGTTTCTTCTTTACCACCATGTTCTCCTTTGTTCATCCTCGCCGTCCATTCCTCTCCTCTGGCCAAATGCTGGTCACCCTGCTGGCTCTCTGCTCTTGATTTCCAACATAGATCCTGCCCGAATCCCTCTATGATAATGTGCTGCCATCACAGCACCAGACTTCACTAAAATTTTTTTGCCACCCAAGCAATATCTCCAAACACAAGCAAAGCGCAGACCAACTTCTGCCAAAGCACAAATATCCCACCTGGAATCCAGCAGCCAACAGTCTTTCTCAGCAGAAGCATCCTGGGCCTCGTCCTAACCGGCAGCATTTGCATCAGTTTTCCAGGCTCTGACCAGAGTCTCCCATATAATAATAGAGCATTCCAGGGCTGCCCCTTCGGCCGGTCTCTCAAAACCTTTCCAAACTAATTCCAAAAGCTCTTAAGCCACGTGGCCAGGTAACATCACAGCAAGGACCTCACGTCTCTGATATTAATTTCTGTATTGGTTACTTTTCTAGAGTCAATGGTTTGCAAGAGAGGAGATTTAATACAGGACACTTACAGATTACAACATTCACACACACAAGCCAAATGCAGGAAGAGCGCAGAACATCTGTCTATGCACTGGAGACCTGAAAGATCCAGTCGAGGGCTGGGATCCCACAGCAAGGACCCATGTACGTCTGTGTCTGCACTAGAAGCCTGAAGAAATCTATACTGGAACCAGGATATGATGCTCATCTTAGAGATGAAGGTCAGAACTCACCTGAAGCAAACAGCAGCCATCCCTGATGACAGCAAGGCCCCGAGCTCCTTCTGCAACAAGAACGGCCAAGTTCCCTTCTGGAGAACCAGCCGTAACAGAGCTGCTCCTGGGAAACAGCCAGCCCCCATCTTCTGCTCCCGTTCTCCTTTATATTGTGTTGGCAACGATCTTCAGGTGGATCCTCTATGGCCAGAATCACACCAACTCAGTCCAGCTGGGTTCCAGCTCAACAGCCCACAATAAGTCCACCACATTCACCATACATACAAATTTTTCTAATATTTTTGATTCATGGTTAATTGAATCCACTCATGGATATGGAGGACTGGGTCTAATAGTTTTGTTACAGGAAAATAAGGAAAGCCATAAATAGTAATTCATTATAACACAGATGCAACTAGAGACCATTATGCTACGTGAAACAAACCAGGCACAGAAAGACAACTACTGTATGCTCTCACTCATCCCTGAATATGAAAAAGGTGGTATCATAGCTGTTGATAGTAAAATGGTGATTGCTGGAGGCTGGAAAGAGTAGAGAGGAGACAAAGATGGGGGTAAATTTGACACATGTGCAGTAAGTGACGGTAGGAATAAAAAGTTTAGTATGTTATTGCACAGTAGGGTGACTATCAATAGTAATATGCTATTCAAAAAGCTAAAAGAAAGGTTTTGAATGTTTTCCTCACAAAGCAATGATAGCTTGAAGAGATAGCCACGTTTACCTCGATTTAAACATTACACAATGTATACGTATGCATTGAAATATCGTATGAGAACCCAGAAATAAGTGCAGTTTTATGTCTACATGTATCAGCTAAATATATTTAAATATAAAAACAGTAATATTTAGTTTAACTACATAAATCTATTTACGTTCATCCAGAGTATGAGTTATATACAGCTAGCTGCATTTTACCTAAATGTGTAGGACGTGAGTTGTAATTGGGGGGTTATGGTGGACTGAACCGGGTGGGCTCTGTGACCCTCCTGGTGTTGTCTGGAGTAGACAAGGCCAGACATTAGCTGGGTTTGCTGAATCTCTAGCCAGCAGACAGAGAGCAACAAGGAATTACATTCTTGATTCCTGAAATAATGTGGTTTTACAGTGAACCCTATGAAGCAGGAGCTAATGGGGGAGGTGGCAGCTTCTGGGTCTCTGTTGAGTGCTGGGAAGAAATTCATTGGAAAAAAGGGCATGAAAGGTGTTGGAGAGAACTTATAAATTCATCAAACTTTCTCAGTGTCACCCACTTTTCAGAAAAATTAGAAACAAGGATATTCTCATAAGAAACAGAGAGTGCATTTCTAAAGGGTGATTTAAGATCTTTAAAAAGTAATAAAAAATAAAGTAATAAACAGTTTGGAAGGGTTTGAACCCTGGCTTTAAGTGCACTGAAGCAAACATCGAATAATTTCATGAAATTCTTCAGATCCTCCAAAGTCTGCCGTGAACTCATGTAGATTCCACTGAAGTAAGGTTAAGAAAACTTTAGTGCATTTTACATCTTGAGTTAAAGTTAAGCAATTTTGAAGGGGGGAAAATTGACGTTTTTGTGTTTGTTTTTTGATTTAAGGTCATAACTTCATAAGGATGAGAATTTGAGGATGTCAAAATTATAGTTTAACTTTCAAATCCAGAGAAAATACTCTAAGTTTTTTTTATAACATCGAGACAAACGTTTTCTGGAACTTTACCTGGTCGTTTTGAAGTTTATATAAACTAAATAATTAAAATATATTGCCTCTATAAAGGTTTAAATTAAGAACTCTGTTATATCAAAAGTCAGAGTCAAGTAGTTTCAAAGTAAATTGGACAGAATAAATGGAAGATATTTCATCCAGGAGTGACAGTCTGAAATGAGGAACAGAGGTAAGAAATTGTGGAGACGCTGACTTAAGAGCAATATCAAGGAAACAAGAAGGTAATTAACTCAAATAAAAATGCACTGATCTGACAGAGAGAGAGTTGGAGACAGAAAGACAAAGACCTGCTTGTTTTAAATTCTCTAGGCAGTTAATTTCCTATAAACACACTGATGATGAATGGAAACAAAAGGAAAACCATCAGAGGCATCAAAATCAGCAAGGACGGCCTAAATCAAGGCACAAAAAACTAAAATGTCTTCACACCCTTGGCAAATTTTAGATATCCTCAAAATATGTACTTTAACCCTATTGACACCAATGGGAATTATACACAACTGTGGAAAAAAGGAATCATGCAATTTGGACAGCTGCAAAGCTAAACACTTTGGATCATATTGGAAGTGCTCCCAGGAGCCAGATCCATGGCCAAAAGGCATCAGACCCCCGAAAAGTGCACAGACTCCCTCTGTAGAAGGCTGATTGTCAGCACAAATGAGGGGCTCACAAAAAACATTGCAATGTTGCTCTTACACATTCTAAGCTTCTGAGATATAGAGACCCCAAGAAGTTTGTCATTCCGCTTAATATAATTTCAAATGATTTCAAAGAAGGATGTCATTTTAAACCATGAGCAAAGAACAGAGCCCGAGGGGTAGCGGGAAAAACAATCTTTCCAGGCCTTTGTAATATACCTAAAAAAATAAGCTGCCCTCGTATTTTAAACGGACAGTAAGCAGAAAGTATTTGTTTATAGAAATTCAAACTATGATTCTTCACCATCCTGGTAGATTAAATTCTGAGGAGTTTAGTGCTGTGGTTTTAGTGAGGTTGGTATCTCTCCTACTATCCTAGGTGCAGAAATTCTGAGTCCATTCAAAGCAGTGAAGAATCAAAGCCATGACCATGCGGTAGAACCATACACACAATTTCGAACCCACTGGAGGGACTCCTTGCTTACCAGTGACCTAGTTACTTCCACTTTCTGGTATTTAAAATGTCAAAATTATATTCCAATTTTTTTTTTTTTTTGGTTTATCCCCAATAGATACTCTGCTTCATTTAAAAATGTAAACATCCCTTAAATAAGAAATACTTCCTACTTTGTCAATCATTTGCAAGTCATTGTTGTTTACATGGTAAATCCTATCCTGGAATTCTGTCTTCATAGCCGCGACTCCTTAAAGACTGTGGCGGGAGAAAGAAGGCCTTTGTGATGAGGGTGAGTAGAAACTGCGCTGGAATGTGCAAGTCATGACCGTTGCATACATCACCATGGGTTCCTTAGACTGTACACAAAAACCGAGATACTCAAAGTTATATTGACAACATGAAAGGTAACAGAACCAGTGAGGAAATTAAATTTTAAATTAAAACTCTTAAAAGAACTTCCAGGCCCACATGACATTATTTGACTATCTACCAAAAATACTTAAAGAAGAATTAATTTCAATTTTATACAATCTTTACCAGAAATAGAAGAGCACAGAACATTTTATGAGGCGGCTACTAATCAGAGAAAGATAGTAAAAATGAAAAGAGGAAAGGAAAGAAAAAGAAGCTACAGATTAATGTTTCCCATGAATTTAGATACAATGATTCTCAACTAAATATTAGCAAATCAAATTCGGCAACCCTTAGAAAGCACAGGATTTATTTCAGGCATAGAGGGATGATCCCTTTCAGAAATTAATTAATGTAACTCACCATATGAATAAGCTAAAGGAAAAAATGTACGCTCATACCAGTTGATGCAGAAAAAGCATTTATATTTTATGCAGATAAAGCACTACACTCAGCTGGGGGTAGTGGCACATGCCTGTAATCCCAGAACTTGGGAGGCCGAGGCAGGAGGCTTGCCATGAGTTCAAGGCCAACCTGAACTACACAGTGAAACCCTGTCTCAAAAACAAAACAAAACAAAATGCTACACTCATTTATGATTAAAAAAGAAAAAGAAAACTCCCAGAAAAGTAGGAATAGATGGGAACTTCCTGAAGTGGAAGGAAAAATCTTGTACAAAATCCTAGCAATTAATATCATACTTAATAGTGAACACATACGGTTTCCACTTACTGCTGGCTTAAAACTTATGAGGGTAGTTTAATTGTGTCCATTTTGTAAGCATACTACAAAAGCTCAGTAGTGAATAGACTGAATGCTTTTCCCCTAAGGTTAGGAAGAAGGCAAGCACGCTTGCTCTCACCACTCACATTCAACAAACCGCTGGGCATCTAGACCTCACAGTAAGGTGGTGTGCGGGGGAGCACCGTATTGACAGGAAAGAGCAAAACTGTGGTTATTTGCAGATGGCCTGATTTTCTATGTAGAAGTTTCAAGAAATATGAGCAAGTGTGAAGGATAGATTAACATAAAATATAAATAAATGGCATTTGTATAAACTAACAAAATTTAAGTATGACTCTAGCAGAATGACCAAGCTAAAAATAGTAAAAACATCAAATACTTGTGAAGATGGAGAAAAAATTATTCACATATTTTGGTCAGATTATAAAATGGTACAGGCACTTTGGAAAAAACTGCCAGTTTTGGGGATTGGGAATGTAGCTCAAGTTGTGGAGCACTTGCCTAGCAAGGGCAAGGCCCTGAGTTGGATCCCCAGCACCCTCCCCAGTTGCCAGTTGTTACAAAGATAAATATGTGCTTTACATGTTTGCCACACCCAGCAATAGAATTCTTGGGTATTTATAACAGAAAATGAAACATATATTCAAGTTAAACATATTCATAAATGTTCACAGCAGCTGTATTTGGAATAACTCCAATTTGCAAACAACCCCAGTCCCCTTCGTAGGGTGGACAGGTGAGCAAATTGTGGGTCATCCACACCATAGAATGCTACTCAGCAATAAAGCAATAAAAAAGCATGAACTCTTGAGAAGCACAATGTGACAGTATCTCAGATACTTCATTTGGGGTTAAAAAAAAATCCAGTTTCAAGATCCACAGCTTGTACAGTGTGTGATATCTCATTCTTGAAAAAATAAAAGCGTGGAGATGGCCGACAGACCAGTGGATTCCAGGGGTTTGGAAAAGGATTGGAGAATCCATCATGTGTCTGCATCATGACCATAGTGTTGGTCACATGACAAAACTGCAACATTTGCACACATGTACCACTACATAGAAAGCTGGTGAAATCTGTGTGAGGGCAGTGGATTTACAAAAGAAAAGAAAAAAATACAAGACTGTGAATTTGAGGCAAGAATATTCCAATACATTATTTTGTCAGTACCAGCTATCTCCAGATTGCAGAACAGCTTCAATTCACAGCTCTTTATCCCACATTAATAGTTATTCCTAATGTTCACCTAGGTAAGCAGTATCTCTGTGATCAGTTCCCCACCCCATCCCTCAAAGCGTTTCTGAGCATCCCTAGAAGGCAGCTCACGTGTGTGCATCTTTCCCTTCTTACCATCTCTCTTACTTCACCTCCCCTGACTGAAGCCTCCTGCTCTTGAAAGCCTTGGTCAACGGCACCTTATTATTGCTAATGTCTACCTTTCAATTGCTATTCCGTCTGACCAATATGCTGGCTTCAGTGCCACAGTTTATAAAACTAAATGCAAAGGGGAAATTGTATATACTTTACACTCTGAAATCGTGGCCTTCTTTCTGATTCTGCCCCATATGTCGCCTAGACAGCAGAGCAAATCTGCTGTGTTGTGACTTCTGGATTTCTCCTTCGTTCTCCCCTCGAGTCTCTCTTTGTATAGAATTTAGATGATCATTACGAGATCAAAGGATAAACGAATTCAATTTCTGCCTCAATAGATTTGCCTATTCTGGACATTTCATGTAAATGAAATCATTTCATGTGAGGCTGGTTTCTTTCGTTCTTCATAATATGTTCAAGATTCATCCACATGATGGCTTGTATCAGCACTCGTCCCTTGTAATGTCTCCACAATTATTACATTTTACGGATATATGACATTTTATATTTTCATCAGTTTATGGATAATTGGTCTATTTTCACTGTGGACTGTTAAAAAAAAGGATTCTATTAATACTGATGTCCAAGCATTTGTATAACTGTATGGTTTTGATTCACTTGAGTATATGTGCAAAATTGAGTATATGTGATTAAAATTGTTGGGTCATGTGATAACTCCAGGTTTAACATTTTGAAAATTTAAAAATTTGATTCCAAATTGGCTACAGCATTTTAAATTCTTGCTTACAATGTACAAGGATTCCAATTTCTCCGTATCCTTATCAATACTCGTTATTGTCTATTTTTTTATGACAGTCATCCTCCTGGATATAAAGTGGTAACTCATTTAGATGTTGGTTTGCATTTCTCTAATGACAAGCAGTGTCAAGAATCATTGGTGACGTTTATTTCCTGTTTGTATATACTCTTTTGAGAAATGTCTATTCAGATACTTTGCCCTTTTTTAAAACTGGGTTATTTTTTGTCTCACTATTGAGTTGTAATAGTTGTTTATGATTTCTGGACACAAGTCCCTTATCAGACATGTGATTTGCAGATAGACAAGATCTTGAGCACTAACAAGCATCATCCGATCTTTTATAGATGTGGAAACTGAGAACGAGAGTCATTAAAAGGCTTATTCAAGGGTGAACAGCTGACTTTAGGCAAAAATGTAAACTCTCTCTCTCTGCCTCTGTCTCTCTCTATATATACATTTATGTTAGCTTGGTGGTAGAGCATTTGCCTAGCATGTGTGAGAGACCCTGGGTTTCGTGCCCAGTACCACACAAAAAGTATATCTTCCAATTTGTTGTTTCTTTGCTTCAGCACAAAGATATACTAAACTCCCCTATGAAGCAACGTAAGTGTCAACTCCACCAAGCACCACGTTAGGAATCTCAGAAGAATGCTTCTGTAATTTCATTTAGCCTTTCTGACCAAAGAAGTCTTTTTCATCTAAGTACTATCTAACAGAACATTTTCCAAGATTTCTCATAGACTTCTGCTCAGCAAGAGACCCATCCTTAGAAGGAAAACATCCACAAAACTTTCTATTATTAATGAAGATTGTACTCGATGTGTAAGACCACATGAAGAGTGTTAAAAATCACAGAAGTAGTGCTGGTTTCCTTCACAGGCGTTCGAAATTACTGTGTCACTAAACAGATGTGACAGTATAGTTTGAAAAATACAAGAAATTAAAGTGGGACTTTTCAAGAGGAATTTCTTTCTGGAAAGGTCAGCTATAAAAAAAAAAAAAGATAAAAAGATGGAGGAGATTTCTTACTCCCAAGATCACCAAAATAACATTTTTTACTTGTTTGCTGTCCACGTGTGAACTTTTATGGTGCTCACCACTAAAGGTAACAAATGTTGTTAGAACACAATAAACAGAAATGAGTCAGTAACAGTGACACGGGTAAATGATAACACTGAAAATTGGAATTTTTTTGTCCTTTTCCAAATACATATTTTACTTTGTTTTTAGGTCAGTCACTTATAGGAAAATGATAAAATAACTTGTTTAAGGTATACTTCATTGACTGTACATATAGCAGAGCTCTTTAAAATACAATTTTCACAGAAAACGAACGATCTACTATTCTTATCTAATTTTCAATAATGTCTTTGGTGAATGCTCTTCATTGAATATATCTAACTGTCCTCTTCATGTATCTACTTTTAAGAATAGAGCAAAATGAAATCTATTTTTTTCTTCACAAGGTCCTTTGTTTGGCAGACTACTATCGTAAATGACTTGACATCAATTTAAGAGAGCGCCAGAAACATATTTTCATGTTAATATAAAGGGCACATATTTTCAGAGGAAATAACTGGATAATGAATTGATAGGAAGAGTCTGGGAGCTTCTTTGGGCACATGCCAGGTTCTGTCCCCATGGGGAGACGTCTTTTATAGCACAGAAGCCACAGAGGATGTGTGTCTGTCTTCAGGTTAACACATTTGAACCCAAAGTGTTCTCAGGCTTGACTCTCGTAGCCTCAGCTGTGTTTGACTTCTTGGCTTCGCTTTACAGGGTCTTAAGATCAGAGATCAATTTTCACCCAAATCATTCAACATTTTGGTCTTTCTCTTTTCCCTCTTCCTTATTCATGACCTTTCTCCTGGTTCTAACTTGTGCTCAAAGATGAAAGAATTATTGCTGTCCTAAAGGATACCAACAACGACTTCTGCTATTCATGTCCTGGAGGCAACATTTTGGGGAAAGGAGATACATGTCAATGGGCATTCTGGTCTCACATTTTGTGTGGAGAAAGAGATTGAAACGATGAACAGGAGTGTATCTAGAGGTAACACAGAAATTTTTCCACAGTAAGGCTGGGGGTCAAATTTCTGCAGAGAATCAGGTGTGTGGAGGATTTCACATTTTCCCTGGTGGAACCAAGAACTAGAGAGAAACCAAACAAGAAAGAATGTGTATTGAGCTACGAGAGTGACTCTGACAAGTGCCGGTAAGCTGGAGCCACAAGAGAGATAGCCGCCAAGTCAGCTCTCCATCAAGCATGGTCAAGAGGGTTTTGGGAACAGAGATACGAATAATTGAATTCAGGGTTTTGTTCATGTTTAATTGCCTTTCGATAGCATCAAGTCTTTCCTGAAGCATAATAAATACAAACACCTAATGTCCACGGAGTGTCGGGAAAAACAGATCAGAGGAAGTGAGATAGTACAAGAAGCTGCCAGGAGACAGCAGGAGGATTTCTTCACTATTAAAAATAGTGGAAAGTTATTTTATTTAGGAATATTAAAAGAAAAACATAATCCAAAAGATAGGAAAGTCTGAATAAATTTAGATTGTGTTGGCAAATTCTGGATTTTCAGTGCTACACTAGGACAGTTCGGGTCCTCTACATCACTTCAACAATGTCGTACAATCATCTATTATCCCCGTTTTCAGATGTAGTAGGAGAAAAAAGGGGGAGAAGAAAAGAGGTGACATAAAATTCACGTTTGTTTGAATTTTCCGATCTCTGTTTTATAGACTGAGCTTTCTTTTCTCTCCGGACCTGATCGCTTCAGCCAAGGTACTCAAGAGCACCATCGAGGGAGATCAGAAACTTCCAAGCAGGTGACGGCCGGGCACAGAATTTTCTTTAGCAGAAAGAGCGGAGGCTTCTTTTAAGTTAAATATACTTCGTAGTCAGCAATCTCAGAATTGTATTAGAAGATAATTTCTTGCTGACTAAACAAATCACTGTATGATATAAGTCAGACACCTTCTCCGGGATTAAGCACCTTCTCAGGGATTTTGCTCTAAATAGCGAAAGAGAACTTGACCTTTCCACACTGACCAGACAATGGAAGAGCAGCTCCGTGCGGCACTTGCAGAGGAAGAGCTCGGCATGGCTCTGCTGACTGATCATTTGCTGCGTGCCACGAATCTCAGAAACAGAGAGGGTAGCATTCGGTGGCTTCTGCAGCTATCAAAGTAAACAGGTCAGATGAATTATTGATAGCCTTTGGATCAGCCAGCTGCCACTGGAATGACAAGTGACAAGCACAGCACAACTGTCATAATCCTTGTTCCCAAAATGCTCTTTACAAATTCCTCCCACTTTGCCTTACTTATGGAAGCCTCTACCTCAAAGTCTCCCCTCCTCCTACAATGACGGCACATCTTTCCAGCATGTGTTACTTCTACCCTGTCTCATAAGACCTGGTCGTAGGGTCAGCTATCCTATGAAGCCTTCTCCAAATAACCAAACCCCACAATAATTCTCTGCCTTCTCAGCACTAATTTCTAGAACTTTTATCATTTGCACCATTATAAACTGCCTAAAAATCTATAAAGCTCCTGGCATAGCTTTTGAAACATCCTGGTAACTGCCCCTGTCTCACCCAAAGCTGTGAAAGGACCACGGCTTTCATAAAATTGCTAGTTCCCTCCCCGCTTCACTTCCCTGTTGGCGCTTAGTAAGCTATCATGTGCATGTATTGTGGTATATATTCAGAATGTCTTGTATCTTTTTCTTTTCTCATATCTATCATTGTGCTGCACAGTGTAGGTGGAGTATTTTAATAACTCATTTACTTTGGTTTCCACATCCGCTGTGCCACTGAACTGCAGAGAAACGTTGTACTAAACATTTCTGTGGATCATTATGGGTACCCTTTTCTTAATCTGATGGCACCCACGAGATGGAGAAACTAGAGAGTAGCGTGAATGTTGGCATTCACCTATGGACAGTGCCATGGCCAATAGTGCTCTACGTCAAACATAAACTGTATTTCAAGTGTGCACTTCAATGACAGGTAGAGTTCATTAACGTCTGAGTCCTCAGGTTCGCCTCCTCGGTCCTTTGCATTCACTTTCAGAAGCCCTTATCTATGGCAGATCTGTGGGAATGCTAGACTTGCTCTGCTCTGAGAAGAACCTATTTAAGAAGTTCCTTTTTGGGATTCCTGGATCCCCAAAAGTGTGCTCATTCAATCTTAGTAAGGGCTAAAATTCTTTAGCATAAATGAACGTCAGAAATCTTGCCTTGCCACATTCCTACCGGTAACCTGAATGGCAAGCCCCTAAAAATGGCTAGCAAAAATCATGGAAGGTAGGAATGTTTGCTTAACAGAGGTGAATTCCCATTCTTCACCCCCAGTTTCAACTATATACCTTTTTTTTTTTTTTTTTTTTTGAGACAGGGTCTCACTATGTAGTTCACGTAGCCCAGGCTGGTCTTGAAATCACAGCAATCCTCCTGCCTCAGCCTTCCGAGTGCTGGGATTACAGACATGTGCCACCACTACCACACCCATTTGAATTATATATTTTAAAGACGTGATATAGGGCAGAATATTAATACAGACTTTAGGACACTATAGCACCATGCTTCTTTAGGGACTAACAGCCATATTTGTTGCCACCTTTAAGGGACTAATTTTAGTTCTACATACACATAGGGCTCTTAAAGCAGACCAATAAATTATAGTAAGTGTATAATTGAGAATCTACAACACTACACCAAAACGAAACAAAAGAAAACAAAACAAAGCAAAACAAAAGAAACAGAACACTCAAATATAATAAAATGTATTGGTCTTACTACAAAGTTTTTTGATGATGAAATCGATCAGAACCAGGTTGAGTGAAAATAAAAAAGTGACCTATTAGCTGTAGAACACTTAATAACAAGGTCTGATAACTTCCTGGTATAAACTTCAGGGGAACAGGCTCCATGATAAGATTGTGTTTGTTTCGAACTCAGTAACTCCTCCAGCAGGTAACCCTCTGTCCTCTGATACCACTACTTGTGTCTCCCAACCATATGTCCCTTTAAAAAATTTATTTATTTGTTTTTATCCATACATATTTGCAGTACGTAACGTCCTTGGTTACGCTGTCCCTCTGCAGTGCCCTCGCCAAAGTTCTGCTAAGAGGATTCAACGCCTCCTCATACTTAGTGCTGCATTTTAAACCCGCCCCCTTCTGCATACTTTAGAATTCGGTCCTCAGAGACACATTTATTGATACACAATTGAATAATGACACCACACAACTGCTTTTCTAGGGAATACAACCCATAACATAATTTCCTAAATTCATATTTTTAGTTATTTGCTCTAAAGACATAGAGATTCACTTTATTGCACTCTATTAACTACCCCCTACCATGCCTTTGGCACTTAAAAACCTGCTTAGCAAAAGAGAAATTGCATTGCATGCACAAGCTCTCAGTATACTGGGGAGTTGCCGAATATAAAATTCAGTTATTTCGAGTACACCTTTTAAAACAACCAAAATGTGGTGAAACACTCTTTGGAATGCGACAGAGCATATGGATTGAAGACTTTACTAGCATGATGGATGGGTCCTTTATTTATTCCTCCGTGAATGACTGCTGATCATAATCACTTTTATAGCTCGGCTGCAACAAAAAAGGATTATTTCTTTTGTCCTGGAATGTCAGGGTGAGCATATTTGTTCAGAGGATAAAGGGGAGCAAATTAGACCAAGCTCCTGGGGTATAATAAATTCATGGCACTCACAAGCCAGTGTTCTTTAATTCTTGAGAAACTATCAACATTAAATATTCTGATCCTCTCGTAGTTAGCTCGCTTATCCTTTTGTCCTTATTGAATTAACTGCCTTTTCTTTTACATTGTCTCCTGAGGGGACCTCATTTTCAAATCTTTTCAGTTTAATTCCATTAATTGGCATAGTGTCTCATCTCATGTCCTCCTCCTGGGTCTTGAACTTATGTTCTCCTCAGTTCTTAAACTCCTTGGCTATAATTTGCAGCTTTGAATGACAACTTGCTCCATCTGTAGACAAAGCATGCACATTCTTATCTTTCACTTCCAGGCTAATGTTTAACAATGAATTCACAATCCTGGCAGTTTATCAGCCCATTAAGTAAACCCAAGTATAGAGTTCCTCAATTTTAAAGCCATCATAGGGAAATCCGAGGAAATTGGCTCGCTAATTTGAGCATAATTTAACAGCTAACCATTCTAAATTATTGTAAGTGGATCAAAAGTAGATATATTGGTCTTTGCAGGTCCCCCTACCCGGGACTGAGGCAGATCTGGTGTCAGCTACCTTGGGCTTATGCTTCATTTTATTATTTATTGGCCAGATAGCCTGGGAAAAGTTATAAATAGATCTAATCCTCAATATTGTGCTCTCTGAAATGGGAATGATAATAAAAATTTTTGCCAAACCATAAAGTAATAATGAACATTTAATGGGGTATTCTTTACAGAATATGTAATACAATACCTGGCACATGGCATATAGCCAGCTCTTGTTATCACCTTCACTACTAAAATAATATCACCTCTATTAGTAGGATATTTATATCTTTCCCCCAAAGCACATCTAATCGTCCCCTTCTCCAGCATTCACTGTGTACATGGAGAAGGTTATATTGGCAGGTAGGCGCAATTTGCCACTTATTTTATACTGTCATTGTTATCATCCTTCCTTTTAATTAAAGCACAAATTGACTTAAAGAAAGAGACCATATCATAGTTCCAGGACTAGTGTAATGGTTTTTCTCAGGGAAAAAGTGACATAACCAACTAGTGTGGAGCAACGAGAGAATGAAAATCAGCTTTCATTTTCAACCTATTTTTATAGTGAGGTCAAAACTAAAAGCAGATAGCAAGTTATGACAAGGATGTGTAAACAAGACTGTGGAACTAATGGGAGAGGGAAAGTTTAGGAAAAGGAGTAAGATGAATCTATCTTTAGGTCAGTTTTGAGTATCCATACATGATAAAAAGAGTAATGACTGGTCAACACAGATCATGATGCCCATTTTCAAAAAATTCTACTTAATAATTAGATGACCCTATTGCACCTTATTATCTAATATTTTTCAGTAGGGATGGTGGAACTCACTTTTGGTGTGTCTAGGTGGGTCATGGGGGTGTGGCTTCGAGGGTCTAAGTCTGGTCCCTGGCCCCTACCTCTCTGGCACTGTCCCCTGTTCTGCATCCTGGCTGCCGTGGACTAAGCAGCTTTGTCCACCACGTCCTTCCGCCATGGCACTTCTCCTTCCGCCATGGCACTTCTCCTCGGGAGCCAGCCGATCATGGACTGGATCTTCCTACACCTGAGCCAAATTCAAGGTCTCTTTTAAAATGTGGGCAGCAGGTATTGTGTCCAGAAAAAAGAAAGCTGCATAATACACTTAAACTATAAAAATTCTCCTAAAGGACACTGTGTGTAAAGAAATCAAAATTCTTAAGAGGATACCAAGGCCATCCAGTTTCCTAGGGAATCTCGGGTGGTGAGATAAGACAAAAAAATGGATTGATAGAACCATTAAACTGTCCAACTGTTCTCCAAACTTGAAAATTCAGAGGCAAGCTTAGTTCAGTCTTTCAGCTGTTTTATCTTATTTTACCTCCATCTATGCTCATTAACACATAGTATCAGAGTAAAGGTAATCACAGCCAATACTACACTCAAGGTTCATAGCGTCCACTTTGAAAATAATATTTTTCTCATACTGTAAGTACAGCTTCTTAGAAGTAACTGGAGTCAGGCCCTTAGAATCAGGATTTGACAGCTTCTTATAACTTTGAGTGGGCAGCAAAACAAGTAACATGTAAACGTGTTCACTCTAGGAAGGAAAAATAGTAATAATTTCATCGCATTATTTCACAGTCAGGCAAGAGAGCAAATGAAATCAACGAGTAGGATACAATCTTCAGGTAGACTACTGACCTTGATTTTTTTCCCACTGCCATGCTTAAACCCAGAGAACACCTTCCCGTTACAAGCAAGGGTTCCTATGTGAATAATAACAATAGAGAAGAAAATCTCTATTGACTAGAGAACAACTTGAAATGCAAGCATTAGAAATACCAAACAGAGCTGGGGATTTAGCTCAGTGGTAGAGTGCTTGCCTACCAAGCACAGGGCCCTGAGTTTGATTCCCAGTACCACTCCAGCCAAAAAGAAATGCCAAACCAAGATGTTTACTTTTGGAAATGAAAACAAACAAACAAAAAAACAGGAAAATAATAAATAGTTTGAAGATTAAAAAATAACTAAAATTTATAAATGTTAGGATTCTATTTTGCTTCATGTAACAGAAATACAAATGGTGTCTTAGATGAACAGAAGAAAAGGTTTATTTTCACATGCAGCGAGATGACTAGAGGTAGGAAGTCCAGCCCCCAGGTTGCATGGCGCCTCCACAGTGCTCTAAGGGACCAACCAGAGTGCTGCGCCTTCTCTGCTCTTCTACCCTTAATGGGCATCTGTTATATTCAGATGGCAGGAGGTCTGCTACAACCCAAGCCGGCCCTACTGCCATAAAGAGTGGAAGGGCAAAGACAAGAGGCAGACAAGTTGCTTCCCTCCTATTCAGAGGTCCCCACTTCAGCATCTCCTGAATTTCCGTGTGATTTTCTTGGTTATTTTTTTTTTTTATCTCCTCCCCATCTTAGGATGTAAGTTAGCACAAGGCAAAATTTTGTTTTTGTTCATGTTTCTTTTGTCCACTGATGTGTAGATAAGACTAGAGAGTTAATGCCTACTAAGTATTTTTGAAAGAATAAAGGAATGAATGATTATAGTGATTAGTAATGTAGTCATTAATGCAAATGAAGCCAACCTCCAAAGGATACTGGCTGTTTCCAGGAAGTGATTGTTGTCTGTCATTGGATGTTTGGAGCTGCACTCGGATGGCATATTAAACACATGAATACCTGTGCCTTTAAATATTAGCTCAGAAAATTATTTTAAAACATGAGGTGTTTTAAGAGAATTCATATGGAGTAGCTGCTTCTAAAGAGGAGTTTCTGATTACAAAAATCTCAAAAAGCAATTGTGCATTTGGTGAGAAAACTCTTCTGAACTTGACCTTGCAGAAAAGGGCATATTTTAGATCATCTAATAAATAAATGTACCTGCATTTAAACTTTTCTCCACCAAAAT
The DNA here is from genome assembly GCA_004026905.1 of Hystrix cristata. NCBI lineage: Eukaryota > Metazoa > Chordata > Mammalia > Rodentia > Hystricidae > Hystrix > Hystrix cristata. The sequence continues at coordinate 19,910 of PVJO010026408.1, forward strand.
GTTAAAAGGAAAGGTTTCCAAAACATAAATCTAGTGCCTGAGTGAATTGGCTGCAGTTTTATGATCCACAGTAAAAGCTGTCATCTGGTTTGTCAATTACACACAAACTAAAAGGTCTTCAAGGAGGTCTCCACACAAAGGACTTTAACGACTCACAAAAAGTCTACATCAGAATATGTGTCAAAGAACAGCTAATTAATAAGAGCCTGGGAAGGAAAGAGTGACATTAATGTAAATTAATGACATTATGGAGTATGGCAACAATCTGCAACTGAAGATTTACATAATCAGTCATTACAATCCCCCTGTTGTCTTGCAGGTCAATAATGTGCAGTTTTAAGACATGCTAATACATATTTACCCATTAATCTACAGTGCCTTCTAGGAGAAAGTCTGAGTCGCTGGTTGAATTAATTCATATTTAAATTATAATAGAAGATAATTGCTTCACAGATTGGAAGAAAAATTCATAAACTCAAAGATGCAGATTAAATACAAGTCATTTATAAAAGTCTTTGCATTTCTGATTTGTATAGTAAAGACAATTTATAATCTACCAAAATATCATCATAATTAGGCTGAAATGAGGTGGGGGTCTCATATCTGTATTTGCCTTAAATTGTCTGAAAAGATCGAAGTGTGGAGGAGGCAGAGGGCAGAAGGTTGGGAAGAGATGGATTTGTTACCTTTTATTTGGTCATAAAAGCTCACCAGAATCTCAAAGCAAAATGCCAACAGTGATGAGAACAAATTATTTCAGGTCCTAGGTATCTCAGTGACCCTTAAAAGTGAAAAATCACTAAGTGATAATTACATTTGACACTTTGAAGTAAGTAGTCTAATTTTTTTGCTTCTAAATTACTATAATTTATCACAAAAAGGAATTCAAAATGAAGCTAGTGACTTTGAGGGAGCCAATCATATTGACCTATCTGTTTACATAAATTCAATACTCCCTAAAAATATACTAACCAGAGAGGCTTACCCATACGTATTCCAAGAGCAAATTTCCTGTGTAATATGCAATATAGTTGCATAAATGTCTACAGACTATTCTCACGGCAAATCCTTTACCACCCAACTTGGAACACAGAAATATATGAAAAACAATGTCTGCATTTATCAACCTATTCATATAGGACAGCCAAGCTCCACTTCTCACTTTTGGTGATGGGGCCAAACTTGTGCTTTTAAAAATCCAAGTAAAATAGTGTAA